>JAECUM010001033.1:0-141274 GCA_016617855.1 Megalonaias nervosa | reverse complement strand
AAAGTTTTGACGATGAAAGATAATATATTCTGTGGGTTTCGATCTCGAGATCTCTCATATTTTCCGACTACTTTACCAGCTAATGTAATCTGAACACGGGGTTCACAATGATGAAATTTTCAGATGATCAGATAACATTTTAGGGCGCACTCACCAGTTATTATGTACTTTTGAGAGAGTGATGTATGTAAGGTGAAGTTGTTTGCATTTAAAACATGCACATTGGAGAGAATGTTGGCATACCTCTATGCTACTTTGATGTAATGTGACTGACATTTCTTTGGATATTGTACTTTTGGAAATTGTAAATGATCTTAGCACACTGCTAACTAAAATGACTGCTCCCTTGTGCTCCAAAAATCAGCCTGAATTTGTCTAAAGTACACTATCCTTAGTAGCTATTAAAATAGGGAAAATGAATTTTGCCAGACTAGACAATACCAGCTTCTGAAAGTGCAATGAATGAATTACCAAATATATAAAATGTAAAAAAGTTATCGGCTCTTTTTTTTACAATTTACCTCTGAAGTTCAGGAAGTGAAAATGACCAAGTGGAGCTAGCAGTTTTTGAAAGGTGCACATCTGGAGTAAGGCCAAGCTGTATACTCTATAACCCATATTACACCCATCAATCATACACCAAAATAAAGGGAATTAAAGGTTCTTTGAACAATACCTAAGATATGCAAGCTCTTTTTTAAATAGCCAGTATAACTAGGGAGGAAACCCGGGGGAATTCTTTTTCTTTAATATTCTAACCCTATGCAAAATACGAAACTGTAGAGCGCCACCTTAAGCATGGAAATCGCATTTGTGCACTGTGTTAAAAAGGATTAATTGCCCTGTGAAGTGCAGTCGGATACCTTCGTGATTTATCTTTAAACTGCTAGTCGTTGTCTTTTCTATTTATTTTCTTTTTTGTTTTGTTTTAACAGCATTTTAAGACAGTGTTGGTTATATCTTAACAAGGAGGTTGGTGTTAGGTGGGGTCTTTCTTGAAGAAACACAGAGGCAGCCTGTCCGGGCAGACCTGGGCGCATTTCAAACCGACGACACTTCGATTACGAGTCTAACGTTCTACCAGATGAAATTCCGCGACTCCCATTAAAATGATGATATGTTGTTTGTGTTTTGGAACAAATTTTACGGAAGTAACCCTTTATGCATTATGATAAATATTTGGTTTAAAGTCGGTAATGCCACTAAATACAATAAAATGTGTGAGGGGTCTTTTTAGGGTTTTTTTTTCCTCAAAGTTTTGAGGATTTTCAAGAAATTCAGAGCTAATTTGTGCAAAACATATGAAAATAATATGTCTTAAAATTTTATTTTGGGTTTTAAAAGCTGGCCTCATAAGAAACAGGAGCAGATAACGAGGTTTTGTCCTTCTTTTGTTATATAATTTCATGAAGACAAGACCAAGCCATGTGTGTGTCATTCTACTAGCCCCGGGCACTGCACTAAACGAGTATATTCTACTAGCCCTGACTTTACACTGAATGAGTATTTTCAGTAGTATTTCCCCAGGGTCATGATATCAACATTCTTTTGATTGCGGCCAACTGCACTTTTCTACAGTTTCGTGTTTGACTGTCTTGAATGATAACCTGCTGCCTATCACTAAGCATGATGCCCTTCCCCTCTCTGTCGTGTTCAAGTCATCCATGTAGGTGTTTCTTCCACATATAGTACTGGTCCACTTTAAAGATATGTTAAATGACATTACCTTTTTCACTAAAGTCGTAATACTTGTGTACCTGTTGTTGTGTCTCATTGTTCTAGTGTGTGTGTGTGTGTGTGTGTGTGTGTGTGTGTAATAGTTGAGAGAGAGAGAGAGAGAGAGAGTACAGCGTTTAGCCATAACTTTGATGAAGTATGGTTGTGCTTGATTCAATTTACGAATAATGAATGCAAATTCAGTTGTTTTTAATTTTTTTAAAAATAATTTGTATTGTTTATATTTGTTTGTTTTCCTTTTTCGCGTAAATTGTGTCATTATGCATCATTGTTTTCTTTTTGCTTTCTTTTGCGTACATTTTATGCCCCATACGGATAATGGTATTGCTTATCCTGTTACCTTCGCCCGTCCATGTGTACGTACATCACTTTGTGACACCTTGGTTAGATTTGGGGTGTAGGTCAATTTTCGATTACTTTAGTGATGCATCGTATTCTGTGAACACAGTTATAGTTTTATTTTTAATTTTGGCAGGTATTGCGTGCGTTATTCTGCAGTCTTACCACTGCTTTGGTGTCTAGTTTGATTCTTGAGGTCTGGTATGTTGTAGAGTAAATGATATTCCTCTCAAGGTAGTTTTGTTTTTTTTTATTCCGGGCGCTCGTTTTCTCCTTCTGCACACCAGCATCTGGAGCGTCGAGTGCAAGTGGTGTTTGTTGCTTGAAGCCGTATAAAAGTCGTCGCATGCATCAAGTCTTAACATTTTCCTTCGAGTTATAAGGCTTCGAGATATCTGCCTTCAAGTTGAAACTTATGTGGATTCACTTGTATTTGTGGAGTAATATTTCGTAAATTTAGTGTTTGATACAAACCGCGAACTTAAATACTGAAAATACAAATTTTTCCGCCCCCCCCCCCAGCATAACGGACGTAGATGGTCAGATTACGTAATCGTGAAAATCGTTCTCAAAGCCGTGTGACGTTTCGCATAATTTTTGACTTGTGTCGAATCAGTGGTTGAGAGATTTCGTATTACCTGCAGATAGTAAATATAGTGAAATTTAAGGTAGAAGTGCAAAAACACCGAGATATAGCGTCATTGTAAATTCATTTAAAATTTGTATTGTGTAATCTAGAAGGGTTCTTTAACTTGTCTAGACAGTTTATAAAACTTAATAACTTGCTTGCCACAGTATCACTGAATATCTCAAACTTTATCACTCAGATTGTGGTTTATAATATCTTTCTGACTGCTTTTTTGGAAAAGATGATTTTTTTTCCCCACAGGACATTCGGTCGGCATCATATATTAAAATGCCGTCATAAAATCCTTAATTTTCCTTAAAGGTGCCTTGATTGATCTCAAAGGAAATGTTGAGTATATCCTCAAATTTGAGGAATTGCTTTGCTGTTTTATTTCAATCATAAAAAGGTTTCCAATATTAAATTTTAAAAATAAAACCTGATTTTAGTTCATTTTAACCATTTCTGTATTTGATATTAAATGTTGATATTGTAAAAAAATATGTCGAGCAAGATAATGCAAAATGTCCATTTGATGAGGAATTATTGAGAATTCTAGTGATACCTGGGACGGATATATCAGTTCAGTAATCTAACATTTCTAGCACTTACCGTTCTGTTAGTGTTAGATGCGATTCGTTTGCCCTAAACTGAAGGTGCAGTGCTTTAAATACCACTGAAGGTATAACGCTGTAAATACCACTGAAGGTACAATGCTATAAATACCAATTGAAGGTACAGTGCTGTAAATACCACTGAAGGTACAATGCAGTAAATACCACTGAAGGTACAGTTCTATAAATATCACTGAAGGTACAATGCAGTAAATACCACTGAAGGTCCAGTGCTATAAATACCAGTGAAGGTACCATGCTATAAATACCACTGAAGGTACAATGCAGTAAATACCACTGAAGGTCCAATGCTGTAAATATTAATGAAGGTACCATGCTATAAATACCAGTGAAGGTACAATACTATAAATACCACAACTTCGTGCTCTGTAGGTAGGTATACATATATACTCCATGCTGACAGTACTACTGTATCGCTACAAGATTCGAAGATCACTACACAGCATTTTAGTACCAAGTCAGATTCTGCGCTAGTTTTACAATTTGCAAATAGAGTCAGTGATAATAAATGGTTCAGTGGAATAGTTGTGGACAATTAGAAGAAAAAAAAGAAGTAGAACAGAGGTCAGAAAAGACCTTCACAAAAGTATAAACGATGTAAAGAATGCGTTATGTAAATAAAACAGAGATGCTAGCTTACTAGTGTTCTACTTTGTAGATTTAATTGTCGATGATTGGACATTTATACGCAAATGTGAAAGAGAGGTTAAATTCAGTTCATACAATGATCATCGTAATATACATAATTATATATATATATATATATATATATATATATATAGTCAAATGTAACACCGGGAAGACAAAGATCGAGGAGCACCGACCAGGAGAACTTAAACATGGGATTAAGGTGGGCAGACAGGACTGTTAGAAGGTTACGAGTCGTTCTTTTGACGGTGTTCTTTATGACACTCTTGTCCGCATTGATTTCGGCTTTTTTCAGAATTGGTTTCATCACGTAAGATTAAACCAGCACCAAGTTGAGTTGCACGAGCAAATTCAAAAGTAAAAGATTTCATTTCAGACAAGGGCCTCGGGTGGCCGAATGGTCTAAAGCGCTCGTCTTTACAGATCACTGACATCTCACCTCTGTCCGAGTGAGTTTGAGTCTCGGCTTGGCCAACGTGGGCATATGAGAAAGCTTGCCAATAGTTTTCCGTGGGTCGGTGGTTCTTCTCTGGGCTTCACCAATTCTTCCTCCAACAAATATACTGGCCATTTGCTGAAAAATGGCGCAAAACCCTTCAAAACCACAAACTTTATTGAAAATTGTGTCAGTATGATGTTCAGTGTGGCCAAAACAGCGGCCATCTTGAAAATATTAATACTTCATCCTTAATTGATGTTGTGTCAACATGGAGCGTTTATTAAACAACTTCTAATGATGCCTGGTTGGTCCTAATTGTGCCATTCAGACATTCAATACGCAGGCAACCGTGGCCATCTTGAAATGTCATCCCCATTTAAGTGTCTTACCAGAAAGGGGTTTTCACTGAAATACTTTATATGATGTCTTGTTGGTCGTAAATCAGAATGGTGACGAACCAACTTCTGATATGACTAATCACAATAGCTTTCTGTTGTCACTAGTCCTAGATGGCTGATCATATTGGCATTCTGCTTTCAAAAGACTTTTTAAGATGTCTAGGTCCTTCAGAATAGAAATGGTGCCAATCGGAGAGAGATTATGTCCACCATGACATCCTGCTAGAAAATATTTTGATCATTGCTTCTCCAAAAGTCAAAGTCATATCAACATGGAGTTTCCACCAGAAGATTTCTCATGATCTTGTTGGTCATCAATGAAAATGATGCCTAGTTGACGTCAAGGATATCAATCAAAGCACCTTATTTAAAAATGCTAGTATCAACGACGAATATCAAAAATGGTTGTAACAATCTGTAGTTAAACGCAAGGTCTTATCTTCAAATCGTGGAAGTTCTTTTCTGTTAGTATAGTGCCAGTCCCTTGGGGGGGACCTTTTTTTACATATGATTTATTGATTGGCTACTTGATATTTAACGTTTTCTCAGAACATCGAAGACTATTTAGTACAGATGGCAGTAAAACTACTTGCCCAGAGAAACGCACCAGGGTATCCGGTTGGTGCTGCAATGGGAAATATTTTAATCTTCAATCCACGAGTCCAGCGCTCTAACCACCAAGTCCACTGAAGAAAAAGGTTTTTCGGTGGCAAATGACCATTATTGAAAAAATTTAGTTTAATTAGATTTCAGTCCATCATTTCAGTTGTCCCAACGCCAGCTTATTATGTTCCCCGTCGAGCTCGTGGATATAGAATAGGCCAGACGTGTCCTCCTGTCGAGGCGAATGGAGGCATTCTTTTTGCCCTGGAATGCATCTCGCATGAAGTTCCAGCTGAGATGGTCTTGCACCTTTTAAAAGAATACAGCTTATGTAAAAGATTTGACTTTTTATTTTACGAATTTTACAAATTTTGTACATTCCTCTTTGTTTCGTCTTATTGGGAATACATCATTAACTTGTTACTGAATAGGATTGTGTTCAACCCAATCTATGTGTGTGGGTTGTTATGGCTGGGGTTGGGTGTTCCCAATATTTTATTTAAACTATTATAGAAGTCCCACCCAGGTTCTATTTTGTTGGAAGTTAAATTTAGTGAAAGATAGATGTAAAGCTCCGAGCCCCCAGTCAGCAATGCCAACGGTTAGATGGTTAAATATACAAAAAAAGGTTGAAATTCAATGAATAACAATTTAATAACAATTTAGTAATCAAATGACTCAAATTTCCAATTACACTCCTTCCGCTCGACCCTTTAATAAACCTATTGCATCGCTTGATTAGCATTGTGAGATTGATTTCCACCTCTCCTTGTATTTCTACTTATCTGGTGTATCCTTTCTCTCTCCTCTTTCTTCATATTCCTTCTCCTCGCCCTCCTCGACTTTGCTCCAAATTCCTTCTCCTTCTCCTCCTCCTCGACTTTATCTAGACTCCTCCTCCTCCACTTTCTCTAGACTTCTTTACCACGACTACTCTTCTGTCGACTTCGAATGTCTCGGCTACAGCCTTAATTCCGTCTTCAATTCTTGAAGACTCGGGACCCAATGGAACCCGAAGTTATCGGTCCCCTACAAAGCTTCCTTTTCTAAGCTTTGTCTTTCCTTAAAATCTACCTCTAAGTTTTGCCGCCAAATTACGAGTAGCTTCTTCTCGGAGTAAACCCTATTGACTCACAATCCCTCTAGACGAGTACAAAATTTTCTCATACGAGTTTGAAGTAACATTAGGGTCGGAATCTTAATCACACCCTCTATCTCAATTCCGATTGGATATCGCTGTGAACCGATCCAATCAAAACTTAGCGGACAAAGTATCTCTCGCTGTCTGTCAACATGGAGACGGATAAGAATACACCTCGTTCACCACGTGGACTTCCTTTTGATCTTTGGACTAATCTTTAACACCTAGGTGTGATAACTGTAAGCTTTGTTTAGATGGTGCGATCTGTCGCCTTTTGCCGATTTAAGATTCCGGTCTCCGGCCGGTCATGTAACATTGCGTAAGAGTTCAGCACTTGCCCGCGGCAATCTTTCGACATCAAACACATGGCTGCGTTAATATTCCCAAGACAGGTAGATTATAGCTTATAAATGACTTTATAGCTGAGGCTTGACAAACATGACAGTATGAAAAAGATAAGAATTGTACAGACATAGTAAACGTGTGTCAGTTACAATACGGAGAATATAAAGATCGTTTGAATGAATAGAACATGTGGGCATTAAACTCGAAATATGGGAAACTTAATTCCCTACTATTCGGTATAGCCTTTACTGACTTCTCCAGAATAGCAACAAAAAATGTGAATGATTATTTTCACCATTTGTTAGAACATTTTGCAGTTACGCTGAAGATGAAATCGGATTCCGTCACATATCCGGGATCAGACAGGACTGTTTGTTGGGTTTTTATCCAGGTCTGTCTCACTCTACATGGAGAATTAAAAACCGCCTATGCGTGTAGTGTTAATGCATTGAAATCCACTTGGTATCAGTGAAAAACAGTAATGTTATGGCTAGAGCAGGATACCACGAACAATTTTGTACTCCGGCACTAAATCCACTGAACATATCGCGATACGTGTCACGGTATGCCGCAATTACATTAGGGACCAACAATTTAATGTTTTGAGACAGAGGCCTTGCATATTTTAATAAATCGTCTGTCAAAAGCTTGAAAAATATCTTGCTCAGATTCGTAGCTAAATAATATCATATATATCCCCTATATTATTTGAAAGAAACTAATTATCTTGAGATAAAAAACAATAGCCCTAAATAATATCACAGCCTCCGACCTAACCCGCCACCCCGAAAATTAAATGATCAGTACCTTGTGTGTGTGTGTGTGTGTGTTAATTGTTGTATACGTTTTAATTTAAAAACTGTAACTCAGGTTGGATGATTACGCTTATTTTTGACAACCTGTGAATGACATTGTGCTGACACTAGAGAGCTTGTTGATAAAAATAGGAAGTGTTCACACCGTGGCCTAAACTTTACTAGTTACACTATTGATATAATCGGTAGGTAAACATTAAGTGAGATGCCAACACGGGGGCAAGATATTTATCAGAGATGGCTAGTAAACATCTGGTATACATGAAACAAACATGTTCAACGAACGAGATACTATTTAATGGATTTAAGAAATTACGTAAAATTCAAAACAGAAAACAACTGCTGTCCTGAAAATATATAGATGAATCGCAGTCTAACAAAGGAATACATGTACTTAACACATTACCATTCGCAAGTAAATAAAATAATACATACTTTACATCCAGATGTTTTCAAAAGTTGGAATTTGCCGGAATATCTTTCACAACAACCCATCTGGCTTCCATGTTGGCATACATGACATTTGTCAACTATGTGACTGAAGGATCATAAATTTAATTATAATTTTACTATTCAAAATTAATTTGTGAAAAATGCAACTGTTTGTAAAAGAAACAATAACTTTTACAATTATTTTATCATAAAAAGTGAAAACCTGTTGTTAATATCATTAAATTCGTAAAAAAGATTATTTGGAAATTTCCGTACATTCTTTACTGATGGAAAATATCGACGAACCGGTAATGTACCGTGGTACGTACCACCGGAAAAAAAAACGTGGTAAACTGATATACCTGTAATACCGCGCACCTCTATTTAAAGTATTTAAATCGGTAAGAAACGGTAGTGCTAAGGCATAGAAATCTACTTACTACAGTGTGAGAAACAGTGGTGTTAAGGCACTGAACTCCATATATTTTACCTGTGCAGTTTATATACATTTATTGTAATAATTTGGCCAATTGCTGCAAGTCTGTCTTCCAGTACACACAGGTTGACATAAAAAAAAACAAAAACAATATGTGACCATCTTCCTTGTTTCGGTTTTGATTTCGAATGACTCTGATCGTGCTTTGTCACAAATCGGTTGGATAGGAACGTTTCCTATTTTTAAACCACGTTCATATTGTTAATCTGTACGAAACATTTAAACGACAACCAGGATTTTCTGGTATTCTTTTTTCCATCGCATTTCCATATTTTTAGAACAAATACACGAATCCATGTTCCTGTCATACTTTTTAAAGACTTCTGAGATATAATTTTAAAAATATATATTTGCATTTATGTCAAATAATGCAATATGAAACGTTATAAAACATATGTAACAAGGCCTAGCTCCTCGTACTTCTTGACAACAAATATTTAAATACGAATAGATAACTGATCCCCTGCGTATGAAGATTTTTTTTCTACATAATGCATGTTACTAACGGGATCTGAAGGTTACAGTCGTCTGAGGACTGGGACCGGTATATGTAAGCAGTACTAGCCCTTCAAACCTTTAATATTTCTTATTCGTTTTATTATACAATAAAGCAAATGCGTTTTTAATTCTTAAAACATCTTAAAAGAGTCATAAAAGTGCACAGGTGCAAGCAGTAGTCGCTCGATAGTGGAAGACTGGTGGTGTAAAGTACTGCTGAAAATCTGCCATTTGAGCATTCAGTAACGCTGGTCAGCAGTCTAAGCTAGATCTTCGTCAGTCAAACGTTTGTCTTTTCGCAACCATAGATAAAACTAAGCATCAGTTTTATAGGTTTACCGTATGTTCTAGCATAGATGCGAGTTCATGTAAGTGTGGATTTACAGGCGGAAGGCAATAATTAACCACAGGGAATTTGTCTGCTACAAGATTATTGTACTGAAGGGCTTCAAACATTCCAAGTCCGAAAAGGACGGAAATTACGATAAAATTAAGCATGTTTGGACTTTCAAGAATCAGTGGGAAAAGACTTGGCCATGCGTTTAGTATGATTACATGAGGTAGTTTATGTTTTGTTCAGTATCTACGCCATACCAGAGTCAGCCAATCGTACAAGTGCCTATTCAGAGCCACGTCAAATATTATAACTTACTATAATTAGTACGTGAAACAAGCAAAGAGTATATTACTTGCACAAGTAAGGTTATTGCTAGTAAATAAACGCACTCCTCTCGATTATCAATACCCTGATTGCCTGAGCATTTACAAAGCTGAATGCACAACCATTTATTCACCATGTCAGAGGGACCAGAAGTCGATTTCTGTCCTGATGAGACTATTTAGTGGTTTGACTAACCCCGATGGCATAGGACACAAGTTGCCTTCTTCGGAGAAAACACGGCACTTGACAAATATAATCCATTGGCCAAGGCAAAGTTCATCTGAGGGTGAGCAATCTGCTAAGTAGTGAGTTTAACTTTCCCACCTCATTTTGTCTGTTTTCGCTGCAAAAATATCAAAATACCTCAATTGGGATGGAAAAGTTAGAGGAAATTCGGATTCGTCTACGTGATTTGTTACTTTTGGGGCCACTGACTGTACATAAATTGGCTACAGGTTGTTTTTCCGTCCGTTTCACTGAACAAATTTTCAGTGGAAAATGTGTTTTATTTTATTTGGATTTTTTATATTTTTATCTGATGTTGAGAGGTTTTAGACGAAGTTTTAGTTAACTGCACCACTGAGATTCAAAGAGGATCCACCAATCAAAGGCATGATCACGTGATTAGAAAATTTTAAAATGTTAAATTTAGTAAAATATCTATGTGGTTCATGGTTAAATAAGCAATAAAGTAGCTGTTGAATTTAGAGTTTGCATTAATTTTGTTATTTTTCCTGTCTTTTGTTTAGGTTAATGCACTGGAATAAATATTTGCATGCCAAACTTGGCTGTTGGACCCCTCCTTTGCTTGTGCGGACCTGGTAATTTGGACTCCTACTGGTCCTGTACCCGTAGGTCCGAAACTTAATTTCCAGGTCCTGTGCTAAGTTGTGGATTTCGTGGAACCCTTGACACAACATGCAGAATAAAGTTGTTTTGTTATTGTACTGCAACGAATATGCCGATGACACTGTTGTAGATCATTTTTAAAAAATGGGTGTAATCGGAAAACAATTCATGTCAAAATAACATTGATTGATACCACAAATATAATTCAAGACGTATCCTTGTGGAGATTATGTCAGTAAAATATCTTCTCGAGGAGTGGAGTGGTGTGGACCTACCTTGAAATTTTACGTTTGTAATCGCCTGAGGCACTAGTTGTATATCGTTCCGCTTTTGATGTCCAGTATGGCCGCCAAGGCAGCTATCTTGAAGATCTTGTTAATGGTACTTAACAACATCAGAATGGATGTTCATACTAACATGGAGTTTCAACTCAAACACTTATTATGATGTCCAGTTAGATCTGAATGAAAATGGTGTCGATCTTACCTCCAGTACGGCCGCCACAGCAGCCATCTTAAAAATCTTGCTATCGCTACTTTTTGTCGGTGGTACTTGAAATTTTAATATATGGTTATCTGTGCTTCATTCCAAATGGATGGTTACGTCAACATGGGATTTTCAGCAATAGATTTCTTATGATACTTAACTGGTCCTAAATTTTAAAAAAATGCCAGTCGTGTATCCAGTATGGCTGCTATAAGACCTGTCTTAAAACTTATGTTGTCACTACTCCCCTTGAATGATAATCATTGCAACATGCGTTTTTCACTAAAAGCCTTCTAATGATGTCCACTTTGTCCTGAATCAAAATAGGGCCAAGATGGTATTCAGTATATGTATAACGGCAGCTAATTTGAAACTTTATTACTGCTGAAGAATGACTGAGCTGGTTTAAACACTCGACGGTTAAAAGGAAGAAAGGGTCTTATCTTGAATTCTTGTAAATTCTCCCCTTCCCCCCCCCCCCTTCGAGTTTCAGTCCCCTCGAGGACTCGTATTGTTTTGGTTTTTGCGGGGTATAACGCCATTTTTCAGCACATGATATGCTATACATGGCGGCCAGTATATTTAGTGGAAGAAGTTCCCGGCAAGACCCGAGGAAGAGCATCCGACATACAAGAAGCTGCTGACAAGCTTTCTTGCATACAGACGGCTTCAAAGTTACGCAGTCATCGCAGACACAAACAAAATAGCGCTGACTGGAACTGCACATGGCTGAGGAAAATGCCTGTATATTACAAAACTACTCAACACTTATTTCATCGCTATACATTTTGAACAACAATCACCTTTATTAACGGAAAATCTTTCGAACTGTAATAAAGCAAGTTTACAGCTACTAACATGAGAAAAATAAAGGCACGTGAGAAATAATTCTTTTCCGAAACTTTGAATTGTCTTAGCTAGGTGCCGCAGAAGCAGTTTCATTTATCATAAAAAGTTAAATCCCTGAATTTGAGGACGTCCCCCACAAATCGAAATCTCCTTCACTGATGAACTAAATTGACTGCTCAAGTCGAATCCATTATAATATTCTAATCATTTTGGAGTTTTAATTTGCAATATATTGTACGAACATTTGAATTATAACATTTTTATGGAGGAGCAAATATTTAATTACAGTAAGCACTCGTATCGAATTCTTACGTAAAATGTCTCATGCAATTTACAGAGACACAAAGTTATTTAAATGTTGTTTTATTATTCTGATGAATAGCCGCGTTGAATGAGGCGTTACATGGCTTAGACATGTTGCTGCATATTAATTTTAATTACTGCCTTAATCTCTCTTTTTCAGATGTACAACTCAGAGCCGGTTCTGATATTGTCATTTCTAGCTGAAGATGTCAGCGAAAGAGAAGGACCTTGTTGCTCGCCTTTTGAAACAGTCCATTCTAACGCTGTGCAAAGAAACTGTCTCTTACAATAGCAGCTTGGAAATCGATGGAATCGTTTGCATTTCGCTTGAAAATGAGGCCCAGCAGATTGTCATCAAGGTCCATGAACAGTTTCAGAAGCAGAACCCTTTTCAAGGAAAAAACAGCGATTTGAAAAAGGGAGGCGATCACGCTATTCCTGACGTCCACTATAAGGCCAGTAGGTCATGGGAGAGTGGCTTCGGAAGCCAGGTTAGTTCGGAGACCCTACCTGATGAAGATCTCTTGGAAGACGAACTTCTTAGTATCAGCAGCGGTGATGACGAGCTGGATACAATAGATGAAGAAGAATCGGAACATGCAGAAGTCAATGGACAAGTTTCGAACTCGGAATCTATTGCACAAAGTAATGAACCTTCACTGAATGGAAGTACAGTGGAGAGCTATTCTTTAGTACGGCGACTCAAACCCCCAGAACGGCGGTGTCACAGCATGGGGTCATATTCTTCTTCTGTACAGAGACCAAACACGCAAAGAAGTCTTTCATATGTACCACAGCGCTCTAGTAGTGCAGTGCAGGGGAGCTTTTTGACAAAAAAAGTACCGGTCGAAAGTAATTCTGTGACGAGCACCGATAGAAAATTCGCATGCAAGCGATGTGATGAGTGCCTACCTTCAGTTGCTGCCTTTGAGAAACACAATCTATTAATACATTCAACCTTTACCTGTAATATATGTTGCAATACCTTCACTTGCAGAAATAACATGAAAAGACATATGCGACTACACACTGGATTCAAGCCATACAAATGCCCAAAGTGCCCAGAAAGTTTCTCAAGAAAGGACGATGTCAAAAGACACATCTTGCGTCATAATTTTGATAAACCCTATAGATGTAACTTGTGCGGCAAGGGATACATGGACCGAACGTGTATACGTACGCACATGAGAAGAGAACATTTTTCGAAACTGCTTCATGTCTGCCCACAATGTGGCGAGGGCTTCAGCGATTCTGGAAGTTTTCAGCAACATAAAAAATCACATCCAGAGCTAAAGCATTTCCGATGTGACCATTGCGACTTCACAGGAACCAGTTCTCTTATGTATCACAAACACCTTATAACCCACGACTCTTCGCGTACCTATTCTTGCAGAACATGCAGTGAATCTTTCACCGACCCATTCATATACACGGCACATCTCAAGAGACATAAGCTTGATTCATCTTTTGATTCATACATTTGCTGTTTTTGTGGAACGGTTTTAGCAAAGTATGAGCAGTTTGTACGGCATGAACACTCTCATGTTCAGGGAAAAGTTCACACTTGCTCAGTCTGTCAAAAAGGCTTCAAATGGCAGAGCAATCTGAAGCAGCATATGGTCATACATAATACATCTTCTCAAGACCAGCAAAAGGATGGAGAAGATGACGATAACATGCAGTACTGGTGCACAGAGTGCCAACAGGGATTCGGATCTGAAGATCAGCTACAAGATCACATCACCATGGCACACGAAAATAATCAGGTCGATGCAAATGCTCTGCAGTCCTCGGTAAAACAAATCAGTAACAAGGAACTGGGGTTAAGTCCTAAAGAACAGATCAATAGCCAGGAGGGAATACCCAATCTTGCAGCTTTCAAGGATTCACCATCTTCTGATGAGAATGACGCTGTTATTAAGGAAGGTTACAGAGGATGGCACAGACCACAAACAGGCATAGTGGAGGACGTACCTTCAGGAAACGTAGTAGTAAATGACGGAGCCGCTGTAGAGGAGCCTAATGCTTTGCATGATATCAAGAATAGCCCTTCGTCAGCGTCTGTAGATGACATGTTTAACAATGTAAAGCAGGAAGCATTATCTGATGTAGAGGAGATGGAGTCATACGCTGATGATCCCGCAATGGACAAGAACAGCGATGAATTTGACACTCCTGGTTCTTCCGGGAGAAGCAAATTAGCTGAAGAAATGGAACAATTATGCACCGAGAGTACTGAAACAGCTATGAGTATATATACATCTCAGATACTGGGTAATGAAAGAAGAGGTAAAAGCTCCATGAAGATAAATTTGAAGGTACGTTCGCCTGGGTTTGAGCGTGTTATCACACCAGAAGTCTTGTTCAGAAGTAAAGGACCATTCACTTGCGAAGTCTGCGAAGAGACCTTCACGGACTTTGATTCTTTCGACACACATGGTAGCAATATCCACAGACGTTTCATATGCGAATACTGTGGGAAGGTATTCACGGCAAAACCGAATAGAGAGCGCCATATTAGATATCATACCGGCGAGCGTCCTTACAAGTGTCAAATTTGTGGACAGTCCTTTTTTCGCGGAGATGACCTCAAGTATCACCGAACTACTAGACACTCAAATGTTAAGCCTTTTGTTTGTAATCTTTGTGGGATGTCTTTTGCTTGGCCAAAGGATCTGGACAGACATTTGCGAACCTACGCCCATCACGATGATTAAATAGCTTACAGCCACAAAGAAAACTCATAGAAGATAATCAGTGACCGATATAAATAGTGTTTCGCCCAACTAGTTTACTACTCGAAAGCAGTGTGCAAGCTGAGAGATTTTATAATACAATTTTGTCAGAATTTAATGTCATTACGGAAAACTTCAGAGTTAGAACGTAGAATGTGATTCTGACATAACATTCCCGATAGTAAATTATTTCTAAAAAGTCTGTAAGACTCGGAAAGTAGACATGCCTTTAAGGTGAGCGTTTTGCACTGCTGTTGGTATCTGATGTCTTTCACCTTTTTATCACGTTGATTTATTCTCATATGTAGCATCAAATGCGTAAAATTCATTTTTTTTTTCTCATATCAAGTTATGTCAGTTCGCGGAAGTTGAGAGATCTATCCATAGGCTGTGGAGATAAGAGTTCACCAGTGAACCAAGCAAGGTTTATTGTATTATATTTCCATCAAAGACTGGTAGTTTTTTCCCTTAGTTTTTCTTCAGTTTATAGTGAACACAATAATTCCTATAAATTCAAATGAATTTGACCAACTTGGCATGCAGGTATATTTCAGCAGTATCTCGAACCATTTCTATAATCGGCCTTATCGTGATGATAAGTTCAAGAACAAAGGTCACGATTTAGATTTTTTGCACTTATGTTTGTTCGTGAAGACGATACTCAAAGTAATTCATTACTTAACTTGGTATGTTAGAATATCCCAAATACATCTTTGATAAGTTTCGTGAAAGGCACTCTGAGCTTTTGTTCAGATGCAAAGATGATGTCTCGAGTTTTTGACTGGAGCTTGTGAACACGGCTTAAAACAGAGAGGTAAAGCATGATCAAACGTTGCATCATAGTATACCTCGGCAATATCTCCAATCAGATTTGATAGCATTTACCCTCCCTAACCTTCTGCTGGAGACCAAAAATAACGGCTTTTTTTTAACCAAATATGATGCAAAATCGATGACGAAGCAAATTATTTCTCCATCTTGTCAAAGCGTTGCATATGATTGCATCACAAGAATAAGAATGTATATTAATTTGATAGTGAACACTGTTCAAGATTAACGGTTATAATTAGATTTGAATTAACTGTATGCTGTGTCTGTGAATGTGGTAACTCTAACAAGTAATAAGGGATTTTGATCAAACTTGGTTTGCGGATATCTCTGCAAAATGCTTCCAAAAAGTATGATAATTGGTATTCTGTCATCTTGGATTAAAGGTCAGAGGTTAAAGCATCTTGCAGTTTAGTTTATTGTGAACCTGATAAATAGAACAAAAATTACTTTTTTGATTAAACTTGGCAGTTTAGTTATATCATCTGTATCGCAGATGTGTTAACTCAGCACTCATGACTTTCATTTCACCATCATGAGTTACAAATGGTCCATGAAATGTTCAAATCGCATATTTGCTAAATTGACATGGATGCAAAGTCAGCCGTTTCTATTGTGTTCAAACGGAGTCAGCTCGGCACGTAATATACAAATTATGAAGTTGATACTCGCTTATAAGTCAAGTCCAACTGCAAACTGCACAAACCCACATATGTCGTCGCATAATGCGCTGCCAGATCTGGGTCTGTGCCGTTTGTTAGGAATGATCAGTACAACAAACAACATAGAGCCTTATCTGCAGTAGCTTTATGCTACGGCCGATCAGGATCTTTGTTGTTTGTGGTTTGCTTTGATTTTTAAGCTAATATATGCGGTATGGCTTCATTAAAGTGTTACAGCTGAGCTATTATTTAACATTCTCTAGAAAATGTATACGTGCTTAATCGTTTATACACACCATGCGTGCCTTACTTTGTTGATTGCTCGAGCAATATTCATACATTTACTCAGAGAAAAACTTCTTGTCATTTTTATAAAGTTGTCACTTGGTGACGTCTGTACATATGGTTTTGAGTTCGTTAGTCTATTCTTTGTTCAGGAGCCGCTGTAGCTCAGTTGTTAGCATACCGACCATGCTACGGAAAGCATGCAGGTTCGAATCATACCCTCGGATCAGCTGCCATGGTGTTTTGTAATCTAATGTGCTTTATTCCACTTGCCTCGGCAAAAAAAACTGATTTCCTTGTGTTGCTGTGCGTAAAACACTAAAGCAAACCAAACCTATTCTATGCACATTCGTGTGATGATTTTTTTTTCTTCATATTACTTTAGTATAGTTTTGCGTGAGTATTAAATATAAGATGAAATGAAAGGTCACTTTGTTAATCTTTGTTAAAATAATATATTTAATTTTGTGCGTGAAGTTTTTAAGAGTCATAAATCGTGTCATTGTGCTGTTTGTTGACTCGTCATTTTGAAGCAATTTCGGCTTATGGATTGATTCTGTATGATTATAGGTCGGTCGGTCGGGCGTCAAAGCTGAGGTTGGGGATTGCACTTAGGTCATTTTCTCAGACACTGTGACTTGATAAGTAAACGTTTCAGCAGGTATACTACATCCATCAGTAAACACAGTCACTGTGACATATGTTTCGTGGTTTGCAATCAGACCATATTGTCATTAGTAGTTTTCTTGTTATGCTCAGATCCGTAGTGATATTGTGTCAGTTCATCTTCATATAAACTTTTGCTTTCCTCTAAATTCATTTCAGTATTTGCACTCATAATTTTTATATGTCACTATATGGCTGAATACATAAGTTGTTTAATCCTGAATTTTCGTGTAATGATGACCAACTGTGTGATCGTGTGCAGATTTAAGAGATTGTCGATTTTATTGCCATCTTACCATATTATGACATTTCAACAAATTCAGCCGGTACATCTAATAGCATAATGACCTCCAGGCATTCTGGCAGTAGCATAGTGAACGACATTACAAACTGACCAGCCCAATACAAGCAGATCTTAACGCTTGGCGACAAAGAATTGTCAAGTGTGTATTAGATAAATACAGAATCATACGATAGATTATTGTGCAGGTGGTTATTATCGGGACAAGTACACTAACATAAATCACCGTGCGTATAGACATAGTTATGACGATACGGTGAAAACTTGAAAAACTAAATTCGTTAATTTTTAAAGTCGTTTAAAGTCGTTAAATCTAATTCTTAAAAGGTTAAGTAGACAGATTTTCCATAAGGAGGCATTCTCTCATGCTGGAGCCGATTTGACATTATGCAATCTTGTGACATCAGCTGTACTCAAACATCGAAAGTTAGTGTGCTACACGGGTACAGTTTTCCGTGTTAATCTCCTTTTTGTATGTATTTGGTTGGTATATAATTTATGTAGCTTGTTGTTGATCATGTAAGAATAACGATAATACGTATTTTGCTTGTGTGCCAATGTTTGCGGAAGCACGCAGAATCCTCCGGCTTAAACTATTTGTTACTGCTTCAGCAAACAATTTCACATAGCAAACGGTGTATGATTAAGAGTTTCTGTTCGACCACAAAACAATGGCGATGTTAGAGTTCATATAGACGCAGTGGCAGAGCAAGAAATTCTGCCCCCCCCCCCCAAAAAAAATTCTGGGGCCCAAGCGAATAATTAGAGTTGTTTTAAAGGAATTTGAGGCAGTTGCAGGGGTTGTATGGGCGGTTTCTTCGCCTTGTGGATGGATTTGTTGTAGAGTTAGGCTTTCTATTTCTTACACACTCGGGTGCCAGAAAGATTGTTGTTATTGTAGGGTTTATCGCCATTTTTCAGCACAAGATAGGCTATACATGGCGGCCAGTATTAATGGTGGAGAAGGAACCAGGAAACACCCCGGAAAGAACCACCGACCAACGAGAAGCTACTGGCAAGCTTTCTCACATACCCACATTGGCCAAACCCGAGACTCGAACCCACGCAG
This sequence comes from Megalonaias nervosa, assembly GCA_016617855.1. Taxonomy (NCBI): domain Eukaryota; kingdom Metazoa; phylum Mollusca; class Bivalvia; order Unionida; family Unionidae; genus Megalonaias; species Megalonaias nervosa. The sequence continues at coordinate 122,429 of JAECUM010001033.1, read as the reverse complement.
ACGGAGGTGAGATGGCAGTGATCGTAACGTGAGCGCTTTAGACCACTCGACCCCACCCCACCCCACCCCCCACCCCAAAGATAGAAGAAAAACATGAACTGCATCAAGTAGTTTTCTGTGTGATAAAGAGGTTCACATACCTAGGACTGGTCAGCTCTAAGCAAACGTGAACCCACATGCTACGTGTAAACTCCAAACAACCTTTTAAAATATGGTTGATTTTAACTTTACATATTCTTGCAACTTACACTATCAGCTCGCCGCTCAGATGATGGAATTATGTAATCGTTTTTGGTGTACGTAGTCGGAGAACCAGAAGAAAATCTCAGATGGATGACTACCTTTGCCATGTCCATATCAGACCAGGGATAGAACCCAAGGAAGATGACCCATGATCCCTGTTCATATCAGAACCAATATAACCCATGCCCTTTGTACATATCAGCCCCACGGTTATACTCCGTGACTGCAGAGATGTATAGGTATATGCAGGCTGAGGACGTTTTTAATTTGACATCGGGCTTAAGCACTTGTGCCGACGACTTTATCAAATCTTACAGGACTGTTATATGGAAGCTTCTGATGAGACAGGAGCCGTTGATGACACGCGCATCACGAAGAAATTCTAGTTATGTCCTCAATTACTTCTTAGCACATTCGACGAATTCGACATTTTGGGGTGTAATTTACGTTTTACCTAGACTCGAAAAATATAATTCAAATACATGTACAACATTCTGTTGGCTGAATAAAGCTCGATTTGGCATTTTATTTAGCTTTTCAAGTGCAAAACTCAGTGTCTTTTGCACGATTTTGTCCTCCCTGAAAACTCGTTTTCGTAGAGATCTGTGAATCTACAATTTTGTAATGTAATTTTTTGTAATGCCACAGACCTTAACGCCCTAAGTCCAAATCAGAAAGCCTATGATCAGGGTTTAGTGGTAATGCGTCCTTAGTTAAGCATGTGCGTAACTGCTACGCTTTTTCTGGTACCAATAAAACTTTTACTTTGCCATCTAATTGTGGTCGAATAGCTAATTAACTTAAAAGTTTAATCTGATAACTTGCTGAATGGAAAGTACTAACAGCTTGTTTTATATTTTATTACAGAAGGCTTTGTCAGGTTGTGGAGACCCTGAATGTACTACAGTTAAACATTTTTTGTTAAATAAAGTTTATTTATGTAACCAAATTTCTGTCAAGCTTTTCTGTTCTGACAAGCATACTTTTGTCACCTTTTTTCTAAAGTTTTAATCTCACAATGCTATATATCGTCAAGTCAGTCTTCATCATTTCATTTGATGATTAACTTTTAATTTATTTCCCGAGCTTTCTTTCCTTTTCTATGGTTTGACGTGTTTTCTTTTCCATTTTCATCGTTGTTTTACACGAGTAAGGTGTTTTATTTACGTTTAAAATTCTTTCTTCTTTCTTGTTTTTATAATTTTTTATCGTTTCTGTGAGACGGGAAATTAAAGTGCTTTGTTTTTATGCTTTTCATAGAGGAAACGGAGGTGCTTTGCTATTAAGATTTTCACAAGTTAAATAAAAGAGCATTGTTAGGCTTTTTAATAGGGGAAATAAAAGTGCAATTTTACTACGTTTTTCATTAGGGAAATAAAGGAACATTGTTAGACTTTTTAACGGGAAATAAAAGTGCATTGCTATTAGGCTTTTCACAAGGGAAGTAAAAAGCATTGTTAGGCTTTTCATTAGGGAAATTAAAGTGCATTGTTTGTCTTCAAAGAAGGGAAATATAAATGCGTTTTTATCAGGCTTTTTATTAGGGGAAATTAAAGAGTTATTATTGGGGTTTCCATTTCGGAAATTAAAGTGAATTGTTATATGACTTTAAATTCAAGTGCATTGTTATATGGCTTTTCATTAGGGGAAATTAAACTGCACTTGTATTAAGCTTTCAGACGAGGAATCAAAATAGTGGTTTAAAGGGTCTAAAAGTCAAATATTGACAACATTTATCACAGTAAAGATTAAGAGACACGCGTTTTGCATTGAGTGGAGGGGTATTTTCTTCAGATGGAAAATGGAAACATCTAGTACCTTTTCAAGTCTGTCAATTCTAATAACGGACAAAACTGTCTGGACGATACAGTTAACACTGCCAATATGGCACAATTGAAGAGACTGGCTGAAGAGGGAAATTTCTTTGACAAACAGGGTCCAAAACTCGGAGTCTGAAGGGAAAAAGATATTTAACATTGTGAGGTTAGAAACACTAAATTGATCTTGGTCTTCTTTATATTAAGGCCCATCCCACATTTGCTTTAATTCCATGCCATCCTTTGAAATTTATTGTACATAAATAAATGCGACAAACTTTTAAGTCGAAAAAGGTCTATAAACTCGAAATATTTAGACAGGAAAATGAATGACAATTAAAGCTGACCTCAAACTTGATGATGTTTTTTTTTTTTTTTTTTAGCTACAAACTAAATTGTTTCCAATCTATGCTGTCTTTCAACTCTAGCACCAGAGGGGCATATAGATAGCTGGAACACCCCAAGAGATTTCTCAACCACTCAAAACATCCAAAGGACAAAGGAAAAATCAGTTCAATTCAACAAGATTAAATACAAGAGTCATCTAGAAATGATGCATTCCCCACTTCCTATGTCCTTTCTAAGTCCCCTGCAAAAGTAAAGACTGCTGAATGTATTCCATGGTCCAGTTTTTATACTACTTATGCAAGTACCATATGTCAAGTAATTTCAATTTACAATCTACTAATGCAAGTACCATATGTCAGGTACTCTCAATTTACAACCTACTTATGCAAGTACCATGTCAAGTACTCTCAATTTACAGTCTACTTATGCTAGTACTATATGTCAATTACTCTCAATTTACAATCTTCTTGTGCTAATACCATATGTCAAGTACTCTCAAGTTACAACCAACATATGCAGGTACTATATGTCACTCTCAATTTACAATCTACTTATGCAAATACCATGTCAAGTACTCTCTAGTTACAACTACTTATACTAGTAATATGTCGAGTACTCTCAATTTACAATCTACTTATGCAAATACCATATGTCAAGTACTCTCAATTTACAACCTACTTACGCAAGTAACTTATGTCATGTACTCTAATTTACAATCTACTTATGGTAATACCATATTTCAAGTATCTCAATTTACAACCTACTTATGGTAATACCATATTTCAAGTGCTATCAATTGCTAATCTACTTACTAGTACCATACGGTCAAGTACACTCAATTTACAAGCTTTTTATGGTAATACCATTTGAAGTATACTCAGTCACCAATCTACTTCCTAGTACTATATGATCAAGTATTCTCAATTTACAATCAACTTAATACAACAATCATTTGCACTGAATAAAAAAATATCTGAATGGGGGGAAAGTATCAAAGTACAAAAGGGCAGATATGTGAAACTTGCATGAAATGTTTATATAGTATGGGATGAGATACCTTCAATGCTATGCGAGCTAAGCTCTGGAATACAAATGTCTACAGACGGACGTAGCAATCATGAGAATAATTATGAACATTTTTCAGTACAATATATGGCGGCCAATATATCTGGTGGAGGAAGAACCACCAACCCATGGAAAACCACTGGTAAGCTTTCTCACATATCCACATCAGACTAAACGAAAACTCAAACCCTAATACACAGGTGAATTATCAGTGATCTGTACAGGCAAGTGCCTTGGACCACTAAACCACCTGGGTTCCCCCCAAGATATTGAGATGTTCTCATTGGTGATATTAAAGTACAACTGTTGTCCTTTTTCTGAGATTTTCAATACAAAATGAATGAGTGATGACCTTCCTGTTCAACATTTTTCCTCTAAAGGTCATATTGAAACTGGAGTATCTCAACTGCTTACACAATGTCTAAAAATTATCCATTTTTCTCAGTTATAATAATTTTATTATTATTATTATTATTATTATTATTATTGCACTTTACGTTGTTTCTCAGTTCACTTAAATTCCTCCCTTCTTGCACAGTTTCGTTCAGTTACATTCATTCTGCAGTGGGTTTATACTTTTGGGATTTTAAAACTGGCTTAAAGGTCTGTGATGCTGTTAACATGTAGTGATGTGCAATATCAACCATCCACACAAAGATTGGATAAACCACTAAAATTTCTCATTAATCCAAGGTGATTCCAGGAGAAATTAGACTCCAACATATGGCCATATAAAAAAAAAATGAATTGGTGACACAACTATAAGATAGGGTGCAACACAGACAACAAGATTTATAAGGCAAGTATGAGCCCAATAAGACCCTATTCTTAGTCTAATCAAAAGCGAATCAGAAATATGAATTACAGTGACAAAAAGCCAAGTCAATCAGATGTAAGATCACCTCATCAATATAAGTGAATCTCTCCAACCCATGCACGATCTTAATGATTTAAGCATATATGATAAGTCTGATCAAAATCAGATCAGAAATATATTATACAGAATGGTAGCCACTCAGCCAATCTGATACAATGATGCAAGTTCACCTCATTAATATACATGGATCTTGCTCATCATCAAAATTGTCCGAGATCTTGATGATACAAGTCCAAATACAACAACTGGATCAAACTTTTATTAGAAATATAGCCTACAGAATTGCTGATGGACAGACAGTCAAATGTTGAGCCATACCATATGCTCACTTGGCCTTAGTAGAAGACTTTAGTCATGACCTTTGACCGTAAAATCAATATCTGAATACTATCAACTTGTTTATGTAAAATAATGAAACATAAAGTCTGGTGAAAATTCGAATTTCTTTAACTCTAAAATCAACCGACTTCTTCTTCCAAAGTGAAAGCCATTCACAATGTTTAGTTCAGGTATATGATTTTAAAAAAAGGAATTATGCATACCACTTTTATTTCAGGGACCTTGACCTTTGACCCCACCCCCTAAATTCAAGCCATCCAACAGATTTGGTACAGGTCTTTGACCTGAAACTAATGTAAATGTGACTACTAAAATAAGTTTTCTTCTTTCAGTCATACAGTGATGACCTCTAACCTTCTGACCCTGAAATCCTATAGGCTTCTTCCTTTCCCCAAATACAAGTTATTTACAAAGTTTAAAACCACTCCAATGGCCTAATGGTTAGAGAGTCTGCCTCAGCTGCGGGAGGTCGTCGGTTCGAACCCTGGCCGAGTCATACCAAAGACTTATAAAAATGGTACAAGCAGCTGCCTCGCTTGGCGCTAGACATTAAGAGGTTAGTTTTAGGAGTGGTCAGCCTGGTGTCAGGATAATGTGACTGGGTGGGACATGATGCTACATGTCTGCGGCATGATGCCCCAGCGCTAGTCATCATTATCAACTGTTACACTGCAGACATCATAGCAATATTAAGTGAAAAATTGTTAAAGCTACGTTAAAAATTCAAAACACACACACACATTTATAAAGTTTGATAATACTTTATGATGATGAACTCATGTTATTGTGCAGAAATGAAATAGGGAACAGAAGGATGGGTGGATGAGACAAGATTCACTCTATAGTAGGCAAATAAAAACACTTATTAAATATAAATTGCAAAAAGTTAGTTGCTTTGCTTTTATTTCCTTGCATTTTCATACTCAAATTAAAGGACATGACATAAAACAACTGTGGAATGCTATTACACTCTAACCTAGATATTCAGATTTTTTTTATGTATACTTGTATAGCATAAGCAATATGCAGGTTTTCTGGTGGGGGGTTTCTTACATAGATCACAACAATTGTATGCTTTATTGTAGTCTAATAGGATCTGCCTCACCTTACAGGTTTGTCTTCCAAAATAATCTACATCAAGTAAAGTTTATAAAAATTCTACAACCCAGCAGACTACGGGCATAACTCTTCAGTTTTCATGTCACAGATAAATATGAATTATAATTTCAACAAAATATGTTAGACAATACAAGATAAAGACTGTTGCCATGTCAGCTATAAAACTTTCTTATCTAGCTACAAAAGCACACTACAGGAACCTTTGAATACAAAAACTTACCAGTGCCTAAATACATTTTCATCTTAGGTACAAAAAAGTCTCATTCTTTTACAACAGAAATGTTCTACCTAGAAGAGTAAATGGCATAAAAGAAGCATCTACAATCATATCAAACTTTAAACCTTGACTACTAAACATCATACAACTAAAATTACCAGTACAACAAGCTGAAATTGTTTTTTTGGGGAATGTATTTTTCTATGAATATATTGGTTAAGGACTATACAACAAACCAGTTTGAAATTGTGCTTGTGTAACATGCTACAAACTGTGAAGTGAACAATTAGGAACTTTGCTGTGTAAAATCATATGGAAATAAACAGCATAACCCTGATATATATTTATGTAATGGCAGAGTTAATGCTGTCAGTAATTGTGTTTGTTTAACAAAAAAAAGCAAATAAAGAAATTATGTAGTGCTAAAAAGTACAAAAATCCTTAAATTAATTACAATCAAATGATACATTACAACTGCAGAAACACACTATTCTTTTTACAAAACCATAATAAAATCTCAAATAACTTGTGTAAACAAAACAAGCCAAATACTTGTCAAGCTGAAATGTGCATGTGCAAATGCTAGACCATACTTTATTTAAATGACAAAAAGGTTTGCTCAATTTTTCCCCACTATCACAGAATGTAATCTGTCTGATATGTTATCCAATGTACTTTATTATCTAAGGCAGTCGCACCAGAACCATGGCACAAAAGTATATACACATGCAAATACAATTTTCTTATCCACATGTTCCCTCTTACATGTGAACTTGTATATGTACAAATCATATTCAGTATATATAAATATGTACTAATTATATATACAGTGCATAAATCTGATTATGATACATGCTAATTTGTTCCAATATGTATACCATATATACTAGCTTATAAGATGAGTCCAACTGCAAACTGCACAGACCCAAATCTGGTGGTGCATTATGCTATGGCAGATTTAGGTCTGTAGTTATTTTAAGAGTAATCAGTATAAAACAAACAAAAGTGACCCTGATCAGGAGGTGCATTATGCTACAGCAGATCAGAATCTTTGTTGTTTGCAGTCTCGGTAGACATAAAAGCAAGTGTATATGGCAGTTGTGCACATTATAATGGAGCACTTGCATTTTTCCAAATGAAACTCTCCACTCTTTTCTACTAACTACTGATTTCATGCAGAGAAAATCCAGGTATTCATTAATTGATAAAACCTGCTCAAGAATTAAATTCACATAAGCCTGCCAAATACTTACCATTCAAACTCATAGGCCACTTTTTGTGCATTATATAAATGAATAGAAAGAGTGAGGGAGATAACTTTTCTAATTAACTTTTGTACTATGTATTATTTAATGATCTAGTCCAATATTTCTATACCAAATACTGGATGACTTATCTACAGAACAAAATATATATGACTATAGACCTTTAATATAAGCTAAAGCTACAACACAATGTAAGTATAATTTAACATATAGAACTGAAAAGGCATTTTATAGTCTTTTCTAAACTGGAATGTAGTTGGCTCACATTCAAGTTTTCTGACTTCAGCAACTCATATACTGATCACCATTACAAAATCAATTTTGATTTTTTTAAAATTCTGGGTGATTCCTCAATCATCCGATATGACACAGCTAGAAAATACAACCCCTTGCCCCCCCCAATAAATTATACCCTCCATAGACATAAGAACGTTGTCATAATGGTATCACTCTGGTACTTGTTATACTACATTCAAACACTTCTGTACCTGTAAATTTCTTATTTTTGTCCAAATAATTTTATAAATCAAATTGGTTATAATGCTACAGCACTCTGAATTCACTTTTCTTCATAATGTTCAAATTTTTGTGACATTAAAATGTATTATGACATATATTTAAACCCAACAAAAAGAGTTTGGTCTCTAAAGAAAACAGGCAAGTCATTTAATTTATGTACCCCCAAAAATGTATTTTAATTTTTTTTTTTTACAAAACTACAAATACTGATACCCCCAAAAAGAAAGAAATCAATAGTACAAATTTGGATGATACAAGGAACTTTGTAATATATCTCACATCATTATTCAACAATTTCTACCAATGATAATTACATCTTGGTGCAATTCTATTAATGCTCAAAAGATGCAATATTGGATATGTCACCAATATGTGCAAAAATAACACAAACGTAGATATCACAAAAGGAAAAAGAAACTGCAACTTAAAAAGCTATTTTTGCAAACAACTGGTTCATATAATTGCATTTGAAAGGATGTGAATAAAAAAAAGGATGTTAATAGAAGTTTTTAGTCTGTATAAGTTTTAAGTCGCTATCGAATGATCTGAAGATATTCCAGGTTTCAAAAGGAAACTCATTCTCATCTACCAGCAACATATACCAACATCAAGATGAATTGTTTTTAAGCATATTATGTGTATTAAGTACATTTTTTGTTGTGCAATTCTTAACATTTACATTTTTAAAACTTTAATCAGCACCTTATACCCAGTGCTGTGCTCCCATGTATGTATGCATATTACAACACTCAAAAAACATTTAACACCACCATCTGTCTCCCTTTTTCTTATACTGCAAATACAAGTATAAATATCGAAGGTGTAGTGCAAATCATAGTAGTTTCATTTTCTTCTCCCATGTTATTCAAATGCATTTTCAACATGGCAAACTTGACAATAATTTTTAATTACTATCTTTTAATAAAATATTTAAATACATATCTTAAATATCTGCAAAAGTTCCATGAACCCAAGATAAGTGTATTTGTTCAGTCCTTTATTCTTAACTGCTGAGTATTGAAACCATTTCTGATATTTTTGAAAAGCTACAAAAGTATCTGAACATACTTTTCCATACTCACATCACCAGAAATAGCGATCACAATTACATCATAATCTGTATATTTTTTTGAAGTTACTTACACATATCAAAAATAGCTTTACACCTCTAAAAGCAAAACCACAAAACAATATCTTCTAAATTTGTTAATGAAAAGAATCTGAAAATGTATGGTTTCAAACCACAGGACTAAAAGTAACTGACATATTGCCAGGTTTCACATTATTTACCACCATGTGTCAGTCAATTTATTCACATTTCAAACTCTGATAAACCACTTACTAATCTTATGCCATACTGTCTATGTGCTTTTTTTTGGTCTAACTCTGAGGCAGCATGGTTTACTGTTATTAAACACTAGTGGTGTGGCAACTGATGTACAAAATCAAAGACGGGCTGAAAAAGCCAAACCACCAGGCATATGATTATGATTTTCAGTAATCAGTTATAAATATTTGAAGTCTTCTTTTTCAGAATTTTTTTTTTATAAAACTGTTAATTAAAAAGTTTTTAGTTCCTGGTAAAGTAAGATATATGCATAAAATTTTCTACTAAACATGCCATCCAATTGTACAACAACATGGCAGATGTCAACATTGACAGTAAAATACATACTTCTTGGAACATAAGTAACATCTCCATGTATTTGCAAATTATGTTAAGCCCAAAGTACACAAAAACAAAAATCTCTAACCAATTATGATTTATGATTAATAATTCATTATTTCTGATCAAATTATCCACCCCTGAATTTCAACTGATTTCCAACACTATTAGACACTAAGGTTATATTCACTATGTAACATAAGCAAACTGTTAAAGTTCACCAATGTTTACCCTATTTCTGTCAAATTCTCCTATCAAACTGAAAATCTCTATTAAAATAAGAATGAAAAAACCACTCAGGTTTTTATTTTAAACAGTATGCAAATTTTTTAAATACCATAATGCTACAATGTCACCTCAGTTACAGAGATTACCATACATACCCTCAACCTGTCTAATCTATCTACCTAAGGCTGGGACAAATCAAAGTACTGAAAATGTGGATGGCTTGAAAGGTTTGTGGATTGGGTTTTGTGGTACTAATGCCAATTTTCAGCACATGATAGGATATACATGGCAGCCAGTATAACTGGTGAACTAGCATCCAGGAAAACTCCAGTAACATCCACTGACCAATGAGAAGCTACTGGTAAGCTTTCACAAATAACCACACTGGCCAAACTAAATGCTCAATCCATGCAGAGATAAGATGTCAGTAATCTGGACCACTTGGTCATCTGGAGGGTTTTGAGAAAACTGATAGATCGGAGGGTAAAAGTGACACTAATTCACAAAGATCTGATGCAAAATCAATTCCAGATCTATTGCTCTTTACTGTGCTGTCTTATAACCTATATAATATTTTCTACATTTTCTTTTCTTAACACCTGAGACATTATTTGAAAAAATTGTTACATCTTGTGATTTCCTTTAAAATGCATTTTCTACTATTGTTTCCAGTAACACCATCAGAGAGACAATATCCAAGAAGGATAACTACAATCAGGTTTAACCACATCCCTAAATTTCAACTGCCTCCCACCACATAAAAAAATTGACCTAAAAGCCATTGGATCTACTCTTTATTACTGATTTTTGTAAGACCATAATGTTTATAACTATCCTTAGTAACACAAATTATATCTAGTAAAAAGAAGGATGGACACAATGTTATGTGCATGGAGGGAATGAATTCCCTCATAGCCAAATGTAAAGTAATAAAAGCTTATCTTAAAACTTACTAAAAACGGTGAGGAAAGCTGCTTTATAATACAGCTCTTATAAATCTTGTTTTTGATTTTTAGCACAGCAAATTAAAATGCAATGATACAAGAATACAGAATAATTATAAATCTTCAGGGAAAACAAGAAAACTGCCAATAGCAATGTCAGGTTGCAAATCAAAAATACTGAAAATTCACCTTCATCCATGGGGTGCCCACCTTTGCAGGTTCCACTGAATCAAGACAGAAGCATATAAATGCCTACATATGTGACCTAATGAGCAATAACACCAGAAAAGAACAACTTAAAATGCAAACCATTCTTTACAGAACACAAGGTAAGCAGAGATCCCTGAATCACCATCATTACCTAGTTTTGAATGATGGCTGTAGCTCTCCTCATAACACACTTGCAAAACAAGTATGTAACTACATAGACAATAGTGCCTCAGAAAATAAGCTAATTGCAAAGATTAATCAAAGTCTTTATAACATCTAAATAATAAAATTATACCTAGCTCTTGCCAATTGCTAAATCCAGGCTCAACATTGTAAAAAATATTGCTTGTCAGATTGAAGTGATCCCAATTTACATGACCACATGGAAGAACAAAAGTCCATAGATATTAATATTCATGGTCGTTTTCTTGTACCATTGTTAACATACTGCTCTAAATAACCTTTAGACTATTATTCTCAACAAAAATTTACTTTTATTTAAGTACTGCCAAGAGTGAAACAATATTCAAGGAAGATTATTATATGCCCCAATCATTACAGAAATTTGCGTTGCCTCCCCTTGAAATAAAATTGACTCGAAAGAGCACTTGAACTAGGCTTCATAATTAATTTTAATAATATCATAACAGTTTATTGCTCTTGTTATTAATGCAAACCATGTATAGCAAAAGAGAATTGATACCATGCCACACTCATTATGGGAATGAAATCCCTCTATGCCAAAAAACCCCACAAAACAGTGACTCAAACAAACAAATAAAGTGTCAATAGATGCTGCCTCATGTCAGTCCCTTGGTTTGTTGAAGTGATACTGGATGATCAGTATTTCTCCTGATATTCATGATGCCACTTGTTAAAGTCTATGTTGAATACTAGCAGACAACCCGTAGCCAAACCAGCTAAAAGAAATCTGAAAAAAGTTTAAAAAGTCACAGTTAAATAAATTTCCCAAAATTACAATAAACAAAATTATTTTAAAGACATCTCATGAACCAGCAATGTGTTCTTAAATGCCTCACCAAAGGGCCTGAAAATTGATCTAAATGCACGACTTGTCCAAATGGATGGACAGATGAAATATGTATAATATTACAAGTGTGGGAGCATACAAATAAAACTTTAATCCATTACACTTGTGTTTGGGGCCATATAAATAATACTTTAGTCTATTACACTTGTGTGGGGGTATACAAACAACACTTTTTGTCTACTACACTTGTGTGGGAGGCACACAAATAATACTTTAGTCTACTACACTTGTGTGGGGACATACAAATGACATATAAATAACATTTTAGTCTATACACTTGTGTGGAGAAATACAAATGATACTTTTGGTCTACTACACTTGTGTGGGGACATACAAATAATACGTTTGTCTACTACACTTGTGTGGGGACATACAAATAATACTTCTGTCTACTACACTTGTGTGGGGACATACAAATAATACTTCTGTCTACTACACTTGTGTGAGGACATATAAATAATACTTTAGTCTACTACACTTGTGTGGGGACATACAAAAAACATACAAATAACACTTTAGTCTACTACACTTGTGTGGGGACATACAAATGATACTTTTGTCTAATACACTTGTGTGGGGACATAAAAATAATACTTTTATCTACTACACTTGTGTGGGGACATACAAATAATACTTTTGTCGATTACACTTGTGTGGGGGCATACAAATAATACTTTTGTCTACTACACTTGTGTGGAAAGCACACAAATAACACTTTAGTCTACTACACTTGTGTGGGGACATACAAATGACATACAAATAACACTTTAGTCTACTACACTTGTGTGGGGACATACAAATGATACTTTTGTCTACTACACTTTTGTGGGGAAATATAAACAACATACAAATAACACTTTAGTCTACTACACTTGTGTGGAAAGCACACAAATAACACTTTAGTCTACTACACTTGTGTGGGGACATACAAATGACATACAAATAATACTTTAGTCTACTGCACTTGTGTTGGGACATACAAATGACATACAAATAATACTTTAGTCTACTACACTTGTGTGGGGACATACAAACGACATACAAATAATACTTTAGTCTACTGCACTTGTGTTGGGACATACAAATGACATACAAATAATACTGTAGTCTACTACACTTGTGTGGGAACATACAAATAATACTTTAGTCTACTACACTTGTGTGGGGACATACAAATAACACTTTAGTCTACGTGGGGACATACAAATGACACATAAATAATACTTTAGTCTACTACACTTGTGTGGGGACATACAAATGACATACAAATAATACTTTAGTCTACTACTCTTGTGTGGGGACATACAAATGACATACAAATAACACTTCAGTCTATCTGATCCTACCTTGCTCATAAAATATAAGTATGCTATGTTATTTGATTTATCATGATGATAGATGGAAATATGGATACCACATATACTCGTGTATAAGCCGAATAATTTAGGAAAAAATAAAGGTCTGGAAGAAGGGAGGTCAGCTTATTTGTGGGTCAATTTCTAAACTTTACAGTTTTTAAGTCTTTTTGTTGACTACTGTAATGACTGTAGACCTTGGGACAAAAAAAATTAATTTTTTCCGTGTCCTAAGACATATGCATGTAAAACAAAATCATTTTCAGTGACCTGACATTTATTAAACTTTTATAAAGTACTAGGGCTGATTTTGTTATTATTCTTCATGTGCATATTTTCTGATTTCTCCAACATGAAATTAAATAAAGGTAAATACAGACTTCATAATTCACAGGCCAGTTGAGTTTACGTGGGAGACCAGGCTGAACTATTAATGTACTTACACAGTGCAAAGCGTGCATAGCATCACTTACATCCTTATTTATTCCCAAACATATCAGATGCAGATTTTGCTTTATTCATTGTTTCGACCACTTTGCATTCTTCCAGATTACATTTCAGCTAGTCCTTAATAGCTGTTTCATTTACACTGAATCAAGCGCTCATGAGTTACTCATTTTCAATGATATAAGCAATCCTACAAACTGAGGTAATATGTATGAAAAGATACGTACGTTTAATTGTATAAGGCACATAACCAGCATAACTTACATGTTCATGAAGAGTGGTAATAATAAAGGCTAAAATTCTCATTATAGATCAGGTAAGATCATCATCAATCTATTTTAGTTGTGTGTTTTGGCTGAAAAACATCACAACTTTCCACACAATGGAAAGTTTGATGTTTCTGTGTCTCCTTTGTTGATAGTTGGCGGATTTGTCTTTCATTTTCCGAAAGCTATACAGGCCAGTTAATCATTCAAATCTTGAAACTGGCTTGTGTTATGAGGGAATTTTGACTGGCAAATATACCAGTACATTGATGTGTAATTGCTTCTCATTCCATAATATTAGCATGATTACCGTAGTTTTGTAAAACAGGGTGTAAGGCATATCTGTCAACTTTTCAAAAGCCAAGCAGGGAGATTGAATAAAAGAAGAGAGAGTGTGGGACCTAAAATCAGGAGGTTTCTTGTGGCATTTTTAAAGCCTCGTTTTCACTAAATATTGATCAATCTTCCGGGTCCAATATGCGTGAAATTCGAAAAGGATGCGCTGTTTCTCCGTGACACACCTTGTTTTCATCAGGATGTGCCTTATTTTCATATTCTGGTCAGCTGTGGCCAAACTGCACAATAGCTAAGGTTAGTCTTAAATAAACAAGCAAGAAAGCCAGTGCGACTAATTAAAAGTTAATCCTTATCAATGCAACCATTTTGTGAAACAACTGGCCCTCCGTCTTAATTCAAAGAAACCATGTTCTACACTACTTTGTGTTATGCAAGCACCAGCAATTGATTGGCAAATAAAGGATTCCCAATTCTGCTGAACTACAGGTACCTAAATAGGCAGCCTCATGGTACCGTAAATGTGGCAACTGTTTTCCCTTCCTCGTATATCCGACCTCATTCCCTTATTGTCAACTCATAAGGTATTTAGTATTGTTTACTATAAAATATATGTATTCTGAATTAGTTTTTTAAGGACACATGTGCTGTGTGGTATGTATTTTAATTCCTACTTTTAACGATGGTAATTAACATTCATATATATGGTATAAAAATGCCAGGTGTGCACTTGTGTACATTTCTTTGGTGGGAATGGCGCCATAGCATATGGAGTTACAGCATTCATAGTGATCATTCTTCGGACTGAAATTAATTGCTGACAATTTTATTGTTGTGGTTTATTTTTTGTTCTGGTTTATTTCAAATTTTTATATTGTTGTAGAGGTAAAAAAAAACAAACCATAAATTTAAGTGAATAATATTTAAACTTATCATTCTATTTAGTGAAGAAAACAAATTCTTTCTAGTAAAGTAATTATTTCATCACAACAATATTCACAGGTGATAGAACAGAACATGGCTTCCATACGATATATCTATTTATGACAGACTTTTCTTTTTTAGGAGAAATGAAAATCGAAGACATAATGTAATAATCAGGAGTTCTCTGCACAAATCAGGAGATATTATGAAATCGGGAGGTAAGCGTGGAGCGACCCAAAAAAATCAGGAGTTTTTTTTCCCTCCCGGCATGCAAGTTGACAGGTATGATGTAAGGTCGCTTACATCAAAGCAAACTACAACTCAACTTTTACAGTATTAGCAAAATTTTGGAAGCATTATTTCTAAAACTTCATTACTGTATTTTGTAGACATCATTAAAGTTTAGTGCAGTGGTGCCCATGATTAGACTCCAATGGATGTACTTCCTTCAGTGCGTGTTCAAACCTACAATGTACATGCGGTGGCACCATTATGTAAATACATTCAGTAGTCTAATTGTGAGTACTGAATCAAACCATATTATTGTTCATTGTGTTGTCATACTGGGATCACATTTTAACGAGTTAGGTATTTACAATTTCAAGGCAAAATAAAAACATAATTACTAGTGCACTGAAATAAAATGTCCAATGTAATAATGCATAAACAAACAATAATTGAGTCAAAAGTGAGAGGTAGTGTTACAGCAACTTGTGATCACTCAATTCTTGTCATCGTTTGATCAAATTATACACAAATCTAAATTAGGTGGAAACAATACAAAAACAGAAAATTAAATAAATTACTTTTCAAACAAGTTTATACCATTTCTTTTTAATACATGCCAATCCCGAGATAATTGTAAGTGTATTTTTTGTTAATGTAAGTTTCCCTAAATAAATGCATTTATAACTTACCGTGTGCATCTTGTGATGTCTTGGGATTGTGGGTCGGCTTAAGTGTGGGTCATGCACTTTTTAGTGTTTATACCTATTCAGTTGGGGGGGGGATTTGTGGGTTGGCTTATATGCAAACGGGCTTATACACGAGTATATATGGTAGTCTGTCTGATTCTACCATGGCCTATCATGAGCATAAATGGAAATATTGGTGGTCTATTTGATTCAACCATGGCCTATCGTGATGATAAATGGAAATATGAGTAGTCTATTTGATTCAAATATGGCCTATAGTGATGATAAATGGAAAGATGGATAGCCTATTTGATTCAACCATGGCCTATCATGATGATCAATGGAAATATGGGTAGTCTATTTGATTCAACCATGGCCAATCATGATGATAAATGGAAATATGGATAGTCTATTTGATTCAACCATGGCCTATCATGGTTGCCCACATGGGACGAAATCTTATCCAAGAAGATGTTGATATTTCAGGTTATTTTCAAATCTTCAAGAGACTGTACACAACAAAGAGTTAGTTGTCCAATTTCATGCTCTACAATCTCAATAAAAAACAGCTCCAACCAATTTGCAGTCACATCCTTCTATAACCAAGTCATCTCTCCCCACCCCAAATAAAAATCAAATATTTCATCATAATGTTAACTTAAATAGAACAAGGTCACAGGTCATTCCATATCTGCATTCTAAATGAAAACACCGCTTCACCCATTATATACAACACATATGATGAACCAGAGTTTACAGGTCACTGATACCTTTGACCTATCACCTTCTGTGGGGTTTAAAGAAATGGGTAAAGGTTAAATATAGCTGCCACAATCTGTATAATATCTCACTTTCAAACTTTCCTTAATTCTATCAGAACTGGTATTATACTTATCAACCTACATTTTTACAAGCTTTAAAGAAGAAAAAGGAGAAGAAAGTATGGTACATGAAACAGAGAAATTAACAATGAGAAATTTCAGTCAGCATAGGTTTACTTACTTATGATCATGTGAAAGAGCCAGAGCCCGGATACTGCTATCACAAGTTGGATACGTGTATAGTAAAGTCAGGTCATGTGACCTCCACACTTCCACCACACCGCCATCCCCTCCCATCATGATGTACTGTCCATCTCGACTTAAAATTATTGCCTGTAAAGATGGCAATGAGACATGTTAATCATGATATTGATCTTATCATCTATGTTTGTGATGTGTGATGATGCATCTGACACATCCTACAATATATACTTGCTTATGAGTCCAACTGCAGATCTGCTGTCACATAATGAACTGGCAGATCTGGATCAGTGTAATTTGTTAGGAGTAACTAAATTTTTGTAGTAAAATACGAGTCTTCGCAAATACTTACCCAATCATAATCCCTTAGGAGAACTACTACTCCCTCACAAATCCAGCCCTAGCAGAGAACACTTTTAGGTGTCCGAGGACAGTTTCGTAAATTGGCCCCTTACAAATTTCTTAACTTAAGGGTTTGGTGTGACTTTTTTGAGCTATTATTGTGTAATAATTAAAGATATGGATACATTTGTGAATTTGGTCTTTCTGGCTTGTGTTGTTCTTAAAACTGATGTGAGGCATGTTCACCACATGTTGTCACTGCACAGTATGTAGCCAGTGAAATACCAACAGTCGGCTAGGAAGCAGAGCTAGCCACTTACAGCAGTAGACACACTGGTTCAAGGCAAGTAGAATATCTCAAAAACTGCCTGGATGACAACTATTTTAACTGCAGGACACTATTAAGTACACAATGTTTCTCAAAATTATCACCCAGGGAAAGGGCTTGTGTTTGCAATGTGAGCATCACATGTTCTCAAAAAATGGCCTTCGGAAAAATGCTCATATAAATTTGGGGGTGGGGTGAATAAACTTTGTATTTAAAGAATTCCCACTGACTTGTCAGGTCAAGTGAATGATTTTCTTATGTTTGGCTTTATTATACCTATAAAAATATACAGACCTTTTTGACCTCACTCATGTATTTTATTTTCTATTAATTTTTATATTAGGCAGGTGTATGCAAAATTAAACTTGTGCATAAAATCTGTCGCATGCACCCTTTAGCTAAAATGAGCTTAAAGTCATCTGCCTGCATAGGTGGCAGTCGGGCAGAGTGATCTCCCCTTGGTACAGGAATTGGCATCAAATCCCACGATATATCAGTTACTACTTCCACTTGTGCCATGAAGCATGCTCTCACCGTGAGAGACCTCGCAAACATCCTCTACCCAGTTTTTGTCATACACTCACAAGTTGGAGAAGTCTTCACTTCAAAGGGAAGTATACTCATTCTATATTTCCAACCTTTTTTTCTTCCTATGATGACAAAGGTTTGCCTTTACATTAAAGCACTTTGGTGTCACTTACTCGTATCTGTGTACTTGTACCAGTAGCCTATGTGACTGTATAATAGTTCTGGCAATAGTTTTAATTTATATATGTGTGCAAGTATGTAGTGGGCTCTTGAAAACTCTTAACATGTATAAATTCCGCTATGATTGGATGCATACAGTCAAGTTTTCTACAACAATGCATTTAGCATCTGGGTGCCAAGCTCCACTGATCTTCCTGTGCAAGCCTTCATTAACAGTTCTCCTACAGGTAGTATTGTGAAATGATATTATATATTGATGCTTCATTGCCTTCATTAGGCAGTCTGCTAGAGCTTTATTAATTTTACCTATACAGAATTTCCTGGGCCTTTTCCTACAGATAAACTGTTTTGTAATGGATGCTGTAGTACCCGCATTGTGTGGTGCTTCAGTTCCTTTTTTATGACCAGGTTTTTGTGTGTTATATATAGAAAACTTGGATAGCTTCCTCTATGGTCAGATAAGTTCACGTCAGTTTAACCATATGTGGTTTACTCAGTAGGGTCAAGCTCATGCAGTTGCTGTTAGATATGCTTGAGTGATTTGTATCTGTATAGAAATCTAGAACCATAAACTGGGGTTAGATCCACAAATCAATCTCCTCACAAACAGTAAAGGAATGGGGGTGGGGGACAAAAAGTTGTCTTCTTTTGTTTAACTGTTGGTTAAGTTCAATATTGCATGAGTAATATACAAGTTATTCAATAAAAAAATGTAAGGTAGTGAGAAATTTTGATGGCAAGGGGTCAAAATTTACAGAAGTCAAAATATGCTTAAGTCAAGGACCAATAAAAAAAACCCACACAAAACACCCTTGATCACTTAAGTTCTTGATTTAAGTTTTCAGAACTTAAGGTGCATTTGATCTGCAAGAAACAATCCTTCATAACAGGCTTCAAGATTTAGGTTTTTTTGTGGTCCTACACAAATATTTGAGCTTTCTTTAGTTTATCCAGTTTATTATTCAATATCTCGAACTTTTCCTTTTCATTAGCCTTTTTTCTAGGAGTTCTCCTCAAGGGGTTTGTTCTTGTCCAAACGTTTTTCTCTGTTGCTTCTGCCTTTCCACACAGCTGATTCAAAGTTGTGTTCAGGTCTTGAATGTCTGATTCAGTTCTTTTTTATCTTATCAATTTCTCCCAAAACACACTTTCTCTCATTTCTCCCCTGTTGGGTTTTTACTTTTCTCCCTCTCCTTTTTGTTCTCAGCTTCCATTTTCTTATAATACTAAACCCTTGTTTGCTGCTGTCCGACCATACAACAGAATTAAGACAAGTTGAACACCTTGATAAAACTTTTTCATGCTTCTCATCTTTCATGTGCAACTTTAGGACTGATTTACCCATGCCTGAAATGTCTATTATATGATCATAAGCAGTGTTCAAGGTCTGCTGCTTATCTCCCTTGAAAGGTTTAATCCATGACGCCCTTCAAATTCTATACACACTGCTCTTTGTTCATAGTTAATAGGTTTTTGATGTTACACATGCTTGTTTGGCTCACTTCCACCAATGCACAGTTTACTTGTACACTCAATATATGTATCCAAAGGTAGATTGTTATACAAATGAAAAAGCTCAAAGATCACAATATTCCAGCTTATTTAATATTTGTTTTCAATCAAAACACTCCTTTTTTTTATATCATTATGCCTGCTTCTAGGATTTCATGGAGGTATTTTAAAAATTACAGGAATTCTCAAATTCTAGGAGTTTTCAAGGAAAAATTGCCCTGTTATCAAAGTAAAGGAGTTTTCAAAGACTGCAAATCTTTCAAGCCCAGCATTTTATGATCTCAAGGACAGGATGAGCACCTTGTCTTAATGTAAGCCTATGTAGCAAAATTTCCCTCCAATGGACACTATTGGGACTAAAAATATGTGGCCATCTTATGGAGGTGGCCAGTATAAAAAGGTTTAATAAGCATTGGTACAGTCTTATTGGAACTAAAAGATGTA
Source organism: Megalonaias nervosa (assembly GCA_016617855.1). Lineage (NCBI taxonomy): Eukaryota > Metazoa > Mollusca > Bivalvia > Unionida > Unionidae > Megalonaias > Megalonaias nervosa. Next base: position 101,965 of record JAECUM010001033.1, on the reverse strand, counting down.
GTCAGTGCATTACGAGGCTTGTTTTAGAAAGCTGCAGTGTATTTATTGGGTGTTTAATTACCTGAATATTGTCCTTGTGTTTGACATGTCTGAGGAGTCTGCCATTGATGTTAAAGTTGCAGAGACTGCCTTGATCAAACTTGACTAGAACAAAGGCTTCTCTGGACATGGTGATAATCCGTGGAGTCTTACAATGCATTTCCTGTGGGGGATCCAGGGATCGCAGCAGGTCACCATTCAATGTATGCACCAGAACAGGGCCTTCTGCAAAGAAATTTTACATGTGAAAATGCATTAATGTATCACAATGAAGATCTCCAACAAATTTAGAGGTTTTGATGTATATGATATATATATCACGTAGTCGGTACACTTTGCCTACAATGTGTGCAGTTTCATATTTTTGATATTATACATGTGAACATATCACTTTATGTGATTCTTTTTGGTCCAAATAAGCCCATGAAATTATTGTGCAGTATTCTCTTTACTGATTGGCTGTGATCATCAGAAAACTTTTTTAACACTGCCATCTGGAATGTTTTGTTTTCTTTGAACATTTTTGGCTGCCATTTTTTTATTTGACTCATGAAAGGGAATTGGGAACAAATGGTCTCATCCGTTTCAATATTGCCAATTTACCCCCACAGGGATTTGTTATGTCATGTATAACATATCATAACATGAAAAATGGAAAAACCCTCAAGACAAGAACAATAAGAAGAAGTAGAACTACCAGTATTGCTTAGATGATAACAAGCGTGGGGGTGGGGATGGATGGGTGGAATATCTGTAGCATGGAATCCAACCTATATACAAGCTTGGTTTAAATGTGAACTTACTGAAGTAAATAAACTCACCTTTGTTCACAGAAGAATGCAGACATAAACTGGTCTCCCCAACTGACAGAACTTTGTCCAACCACAGCATATTTACGCAGTAAATATGTGATGCAAGTCCGACTCAAAAAGAGATTTGTTTACGTCTTCTGTACAATCTAATATTCCAAATCAAATGCTGCAAATGTCTGGTCACAATACATTACAGTAAATATGTGTATTTCTGCATCCAGTAATCTTCTTGTCACAAAAATATTGCAAAAATGTAATGTTTTGTTGTGATGTGGAATTTCAACGTAAACACTGTCACCATGTTGTGTTGGCCAACTCAAATCGGTACTGTGCACCGTATCAAACAATGTGACAAAACATGCATTAGACATTTTGTGTTGACAAATGTTTTGTCTTTTGTAAAATGTTCTGTTTATTTGGATGGACACTTATTCTTTGATTTATACTTATCAAAAATGTATAATATAATTTTACTATACTATTTCAACTTTGTTTGGGACTAATTTTTATGCACAACAAATGAAAGGTACAGTGCCTGTCAGAATGAACAAAATTATTTGTTCTTCTATTTAAATAATTTCTACTGAAATAAAACTACGTGATAAAAAGAATCTCAAATGGGTAATGATTTAACATTATTTTTATGAAACTCGTTAATTAATGTCCAGCTTTTGCAAGCCTTGGCGAGCAAAAGCTGGACATTTTTCAACTTGTTTAATAAATTCAATATTAAATCGTTACCCATTTGAGATCATATATATATATATATATATATATATATATATATATATATTTACACACACACACACACAGTAGTCCCCCTCTTATACAGCCACCCCTTCTGCAATGGGAAAGTGGCCTTATAAGACGGGTGGCCTTTCCAGAGGGGGAATAAATTTTTTGTGAGAAGTATATGTAATGTACGCAGTAAGAATGCTACATTCTTCAAAGCATTTAATATCTTCGTTCAAAAGTAACAATAATTATTAAAAGGTTCTTCTTGTTATAATAATAGACTTATTTCAACTGAATATGCATTAATAGTGATATGCGAGTGGGTGTTGTTGTCATGAACATTGCAAAACCATTCAAAAACGTCATTTAAATCTTGGTACATACATAATTCTCTTTCCATTTGCTCCATTTTCCCACTGCTGCTGAATAACCTCCTTATCAGTTACGATGTTGTTTATTCGAGCCTTTTCAACATAAAATTGTTTTATTCGAGTCTTTTCTACCTAAAATCGTTCGGCAAGTTCCCTCTCCCCACCTCACTAGATCTCGTTAAGTAGAATAACCGACTTTTTTCTAAAATAATTTTCTCCATTTATGTGATGACATGTTAATGTTTGGTAATGATTTTTTCGATTGTTGCTAACTGTATGCAATTTAATTATGCAGATGAAACTTTTGCAGAGCGGACGAAATGCCTTCTTCGTAAAGGAATGTGTTGTCACGTGATTTTTCGGTCTTTGTCTGGTACCCTGTTTTGTTCAAGGCTAATTTCTGTGTGTATGTGTCTGCAAAAATCTATTTTTAGACTAAGCTGACCCTGTTATGATCTTGACAATTACGTCTGGTTGAAATCATCAGTGTTGCCAACTACAAGACTGATAAAACAACTTATCTGCATTTAAACAAAATGCCATGTGTTTTTTAAAGATATCGATCTCGTCACGTGATTCATTAGTCGCAGTCTGGTACCCTATTTGTGTTTACATTTCTTTACACTAAGGTAGAGAAGTCAAAACGGCTTCGATATATATGCAGATTTGATCTGAACAATAGCACCTCGCGGCCGTTAGGATTTGTAATCTTGACAATTATTGTCAGTAGTAATAGCCACTAATTATGAAAATGAACAAGCTCAACATCTTACTATGGGAAGCCATAAAGGTGATCAAACCATTTTCCCATTGACTTGTGCATTGTACATCAATACCGCCACAATTCAGCTGTTACTACTGTTCAATAACTGTAATCTTAACAATTATCAGAGTGACTAAACCGGACATCTCACGATAACACAGCAGTAAGGCTAATCGGATTACATGTACTTACCTTTTTGTATAGATTAAAATTTGAGTCTTTCTTGGCTTTGTGGAATAAATGTGGCTTCTCGTGAGGCGTAAATGATATAATATTAACCTTAGTGGTACATGTACTTTAGTCAACACTTCTTTCAGTAACGAAAACCTGACATCAGGAAACAGAAATCGGATTACTTAACACACGTTATGAATAAAATTGGTTCTGGATACATATTACAAAATAAAATGCGGCCGCTTGTGAGGGGTAAATTTTTTATTTTTGCACTAATATGCTGGCTGCTGGTCGCGTTAGCGGGGTGGCCTTTCGTGAGGGGCACTTTTGAACACAAATTCATCGGTGCCATCGGATTCTGGCCGTAACGAGCAGGTGGCCGCTGGTCAGGGAGGGCCGTTCAAGAGGGGGACTACTGTATATATATATATATATATATATATATACATATATATATATATATATATATATATATATATATATATATATATAGTTAAGACTCTAGGGTAATAAACACACCTATACGATCTTTTATTTAAACCACTGCCCAAACTGTTGCATAATCAGTGTGTTCTGACGTTCAGGTTGTGTGGATAATATCACTGTTCCATACACGAACCAGATATATGAGCAAACACTCCTTGCTCAACACATTAAGCAACCTGTGGCAATCTCTGACTGGAGAAAAGCAACTTAAGAAATATGTCCAAGAGATTGGTCCTAATTGGCACTTTTGAGTAATTAGTATATATACATTTGTACTGTGCTGTAATTAGTGTATATACATAATGTTTAAATAGCACTTGTGCTTCAAGGATCAGTTTTATTATTGTACAGTCTGGTTGTTCCTGTGGATTCAAAATGCATGGATAAAATGAGATGAGCTTTCGTGAGGATTTATATTTTAACATCAAAGTTTGTTACCTGTAATAAGAAGTATAAATATTTGTATTTATCAAAACCTTTCTGTGGATTATTCATTCGTAATGATCATAACTGTGGTTAAATCTTAAATCAGAAAGGATTACAGAGAATAAAAGTGCAAGTGTCATGCAAGTATTTTCAAAAGCAGTTTCACTTAAATGAAGGATCAATATAAAATAAGTATTAAATCTAACTTTTATAAATTATATTACATTACTCGTCCTTAATTTTCAGTAATACTAGATCTTAAATAATTTATCCTCTTTCTTTCTTCTCTTTATCCTTACTGATTTCACAAGACATCAATTTAAGGCAGGGTGTGGTATAGACACCTGCCAGATACTGTATACATGCATTTAAACAACATAACCTGCTTTATAAATTCTCTTTATATTCAAAATGGGTTAAATATTAACACATGTTAAAGATATTATTATAATAATGAAGCTGAATAGGGCAGGTTACAAATTCAGTGTTGCTGTGAACAGAATTGATGTAATTTACCCATAAGACTAGGCATGCAGGACTATTGTGTTTTCAGGCAAACAGAACAAAAACTTTGTGTACACATTGTGAAATGTTGGAAACTCTAGATGCTTGCAGTACCATATTTACCCTATATATTGGGACACCATATTTGTTGGGACACGATAAATTAATTTTTAAGTAATTTTTTTGTGTACTGTATGTTCTTGGACATCATTTTATCAGTTGTAAGTAGTGGGACACCTTTGAAATCATTCGAAAATTACATTGGAAAATGCACTCCAACTGAAATTTTATTTTTAGAAAAATATAAAACTGTGTACTTGAAGTACAACTCTTTAATCCACTGCAGCAGCAGCATCTCATCAACACAACCCTTTTCCTGCACGTATGATCTTCGGTGCATGAATATTTTTCAGCTTTCTCATGCTGTGAAAAATCATTGTTGGCGACAACACATCTCCTGAAGCGATAACTGAAAGGACTAAAGTCAGATTTTTAAAAACCTGCACTACCCATGCAAATTCTCACACTTTTAACCCCCATCTTATCGTCAGTCCATCCAGAAAGGAGATCAAAGTACACAAGAATTTCATCCATGTTAATAGTCATATTGTTTGCAAAATCATCTTCTCTTCTGGCCTTCACAAATTCGTCAAAGATCTTATTTTCTCCAAATCTTCTGAGCGATCTGGAGGAGTAATAATAACAAGATTTTCAAGATGTCTGCCATGATGGCTATATTAAATATCAGATTTGCACCATTTAGGACCAATTAGGCACCATAAGAAGTTTTCTTGTGAAAGTATAATGTTGATATGAACAGCCAGAAACAGCAATAATGAGGTTTTCAAGATGACCACCATGATGGCTACATTGGAGGTCAGATTGGCACCATTTTTATTTATGACCAACTAGATACATCAGAAGTCTTTCAGTAAAAACCCAGTTGATATGACCATTCATTCAGAAGTAGTGATAACAAAATTTTAAGATGACTACTGTGGTGGCCATATTGGATTTCTGAGCAGCAGCATTATTATTTAGGATTAACCAGATATAGTAAGATCAAAATTTCCAGAGGCTAAATCTGCACAAGAGTATGTGCTATAAGCCAGGTGAGGCGTGTGTGTCTGTGTGTGTGTTGGATTTTCAATGTAGTCTTAACAATTTTCAGTCATATCACTACAATGTCTGCAGTGAGGCAGTTTATAGTGATGCATAGCACTGGGGCATCATGCCGCAGATATGTATCATCATGTCCCACCCTGTCAAATTATCATGACACCAGGCTGACTTTGGTATGACTCAGCCGGGGTTCAAACCTGCGACCTCCCACATTAGAGGTGGATGCTCTAACCACTTAGGCCACCAAAGCGATCCACCAGGTGAAGTGCTTCCATTTAATGAGATGGGACCTCATGTATAATGTCTGACGTCTTGGCAGCAGCATTATTATTTAGGATTAACTAGATACAGTAAGATCAAAATTCCCTGAGGCTAAATTTGCGCAAGAATACCTGCTAGAAGCCAGATGAGGTTCTTCCATTAACTGAGATGGGTCCCCAAGTATACCTAAACTGGGATCACTTGCTCTAGTGAGCAAAACTTTGGTTGTCACTGCAAGAAGTCTTCTACACAGTCAGTCCCAGACAATGATATATAATGCCACCTTCAGGAGACTCAATAGGCCCAGAAATTCATAGGCTGAGATGTGATTCTTTGAGAGAATAGCAGACACCATAGAGATGATTTTCAAGGCACATTATTGAAGAAGGTAGACCTGGTTTACAAACATTCTGAACTCCATACGCAAGTGGGTGAAATGTCTGGATGGGATAATGTTATATTTGTCCTTGCTGACAAGGAATCCAAGTTGGAGTTCAAGTTAAATGTGGGATTTCATATCTTGTTCTAAAACATTCCTTGCTTGGTGCTTTTGGAGAATGTCATCCAGTTAGCTAGAAGTCAAAGACATGGAGATAGCTCTGAAGTGCAACATGATTTGGAAACCCATTTTCCAATCAAAAGGGAATGCCTTGAATATCTCTTTCCTGACTGGCATTCAGAACCAGTTGTTTTATCTACATTCTGACCCATCCAAAATGAAAAGAGAGAACTTGGAGCTATGACTTTCAGCAGCCTTTGGTATCAAGGAAAGTCTGCAGTAAAATCCTGAGTTTATGTTTAAACAATCTCAACTTTCTCTAAGGAAACTGTCTAGCTCTTGCATCAGAATATCAGCTCTGAACAGGTCACATCTATAGTAAAGGGAGCCCTTGATAGTGGGAAGAGGTTCCAAACATGATCTGGAGGTTCTCAGAGATGATTTGCAAGAAATCATGGAATTTTGGACAAGGTCATTCCCATGTCATGGCAAAGTATTTGAATCCCACCTTCCCCTAGGGTGCGAGTCAAAAGTGCATGATAAACGCAGCAGCATTATTTTGTGGGATGGAGGCTGATAGAAAAAGAAACCAGGGCAGCTGTGACCCTTAGCTCTCTACTTTTTTGTCATTAATGACCCTTAGAGACTGTGTTGTTGTCTTTGAAAAGGACTTGAAGGGTTGTCTTCCCATTTGGCATGCCCTGATCCTTCTCATTTCTCTGGTCTCTACTCTTAAATAAGGACTGCTTTTGGATTTAAGGCCTGTGTGAGGTCTGTTTCTGAACATAATTCACACAGCAATTGAAGAGCAGGTTGGATGACAGATACTGTGACTAAATTGTGGCTTTATGGCATTCCTTAAGGAAGGCAGACATGGGGAGAAAAGCATTTCTTTTTGGACACTGTATTTTCATTGATGTTGCTCATGGTACTGGAAAAGAATGCTGTGCTGCTCTGTTAAGAACAGTGCCATTTGTGAGATCGACTCTTAAGAGGGAACAGTGGGGTTATCAAGGGATGAGGCTAGGCTGTGTTCAGATTACGAATTTATGGACATGGATACCAATCCAAGTATGAACCCTTCTGCACTGTCATTCTGAACCAGTTGTTCGAAGTTGCGATATGACTTCTGGTCCATACAAACTGATGCAGTTCTTTTTTCTACATTTCCCAAACCTTCAATGCCTCTGTGAATAGCTGGGACTTCATTTTGAAAAACAAGCATATACATCGTACAAAACCCTTGTTAAAATTTGTTGGGAATCATTGCTCCAAATAGAAAAGTCTGTGGAGACTTCAATCTTGTAGCAGCCCCTGTAAACAATAAATAAATCAACAACTCAACCAAAGTGTGGTAGCAGATTCAATGCTGGATGGTATTTTTGTCCAATAGATCAACAGTTACAAGAAATTTTGTGATTGCCAACGATGACATAGGAAAAAGCTGGCAAGACTTGGGCAGCAGATGAAGGAAACTTTAACTGATGTGAGGAAAGCTGAGTCTCTTTGCACATCACTGGATCAAGTATGGATAAAGGTGCCTGAAGCTCAAATCCCCAAATACAGAAGAACAAGGTGACACAAAGCTGTAAAGCCGACCAAGAAGTAAACATGGGGTGTAACACTCCAATTTTTTAAGGGCCACGAATAGTAACAAGCATCCAGTAAAGCGTCACTACAGACATGACGGATCACAAAGGAGCTGGAACCAGTACTGAAGTTGTCTGGTGTCAGTCTGTCATACTTATGTGAGGCTAGTATTGAACAGAGGTCATTTGTTCTGTAATACCAGTGCTGGGAATACTAGTAGTTCAAGTAGAGTGGTGCTGGGAATAGCAATTCTCAATATCAGGAGCTAGCTCTTTCATGAAGCTGGGACTGACTTTATCAGGGAAACTGATCATCAAACCCAGTCCTGCGAACCGCAGGCATAGGTTGAGACTGTGTTGGTACTGGTGTTCTCCAATGCCAAATAACATCTCCTACCAAAGTCCAGTATTGGCTATTCCATGACATCACTATAACCAGACAGGCCAACCCTGATGAGTCCGTCTCAGTAAGGCAGTTGATTTTTTTCCGTAAGATCAACCAATTTTCAGTAAGGTGTAACAAAATATCACAAACTGCTATTGAAAAGCCGGAAAACGTAATTAAAAGTTCGGTATCTGAACATGCAGCGACGATAAACATTATGTTCAACTGAAAAGTTTGTAAAGTACGCTTAGACTTTATTTACCACTGGTACAGTTGCACAAAATTTAGTTCCAAACACTATGCAGCTTAATGGCTTGTTGCTATCTCAACATGACGTTAATTCTTGGAAATTCTTTTTCCATTTCACATGACGATGGCAATCATATCTCCTGCCACGAGACAAACTCAAATTGGCACGTGATGTCCAATAAACGTAATTGTGTCCCTTCCAGCTTTATTCACAAGAATCTGAATATTCCTTTATATTCTTCAGTGTTGACTATTAACACTTTTCAAGAGGCCTATTTTCCCTTTCATCTTAAACATGCATCGCTTGCTGGATGCCATTTTTTAAATTTTTATAATCAACAGTTTGATCACGCAGACACTTTGTATGAACAAATAGGTGCAGTTTAAAGTGTCTGAGGTGCTGCTTTAAAGTTAGTCTGGTTCCCTGACTAATTTCACTAATTCTAATATGAAACCTGGATCCAAATCAAACACGGATGAACCACTTATCCGGATTTTTCGGCAATGATCGTTTTCCCATAGTTTTTGCTTGTATGCCGTAAGACCGTATTTTAAGGGTAATTTTTGTAAGACTTACGGCAAAATTGTAAGGGTTGGCAGGTCTGTATAACCAGTACCAGAAAAAGATTTGTACGTCCAACATTGGTCCAGACTAGTAGCTATACCAAGATGGTACTGGCCATGGAAGTACTGCCAGGAAGACCTGTTCAGGTTATGGAAGAAATGTATGCATGTAGTAATGCTTAACAGCACCTCAGCACAATGGTGGGTATATGGTACCAAGTAAAATTCGAAAAGGGAGATAACTACAATCGGGTCTACTCATTTAACTAATTTAAACTGCCTCCCTTGACTTATAAATCTAACATGAAAAAGGATCTGTGGCTCTACACTTTGTTACCAATATTAGGAAGATCATCAAATTTGTTATTAATGTTAGTAATATAAACTATATTTGATAAACAAGAATGTACACTTTTTCACAGGCAAGAAGGGACTGAAACACCTCCAAACCAATTAAATATGTTTAATGATATGCAAATCAGTTGTTGTATTGCTAGATTATTCACTATTTTACCTTTATGTTTGTTAAAATGTCATAAAATGGTATTTGTTACACAAGGCAGACTTGAACCTTGTTCATCCACCTTGAATGAACCAATGTAGGTAACAAAAACTCTACCAGTCTTGCAAATATACAAAGATAAAAAGATAAGTACTCTATGCAAAAGTGTCTAGCTTGTCAATCGAATTACAATGAAACTGGAAACATGGAATCCTGGCATATTAGGGTACAAACTTTAAGTACATACAGTAAAACCCGATTTGAGCAACCTCTGCAATGAGTGATCAACTATCATTTATAACCACAATCATCATGGACATATCAGTTTTATTATCAAATCACACTGCACTTGACCAGTGGTGATGATTTTCAAGCAAAGTATGTGTTTAAACATTGCCATGAATGACAGCATCACAAAAGAGATATAACTGCCATTGTAGTGCCCTATTCATCAAAAATTTTATTATGATTAACCAGCCCATCTTTAAAGGTTAGCAATTATGGATGAATATAATCAGTTCAAATGCTTTGTTTATTTATCTGTTGTGAAAACCCACACAATGTCATTAATGTCACTAGACATCTTCACACCCTGTGTTCACTGAAGTGCAATGGGTACTGCCTTAAATCCTTTCTCGACAGAGTAATAATTCATAATGACTGGGATTAATCAGGTATTTGGTCATTTCTCTTACTAAGTTATTTGCTTTATCTGGATTAATTAATTTTAAAGTTATTGTAAAGGTCTCTATCCTTTGTTGCCTTGTTGATGTTATAAAAACCTGCACAAGATCAAATATGATAGAGAGATATCATCATCTGCTAACCTTAATGCATCTGGTACATACTTATGTTTACTTAGTTGATCCATTTACTATTTATTTATGTTGTTGTGGGCTTAATGCCATTTTGCATCACATAATAATATGGACTTTGTACAGCACCTAGTCTTTAGGAGCTCTAAGAGTTTCACTATCACAGATAACAGATTGAAACAAATACAATAACAAGATTACAAAAAAACAAACATCATGAAATTACAAAAATAAATGAAGATGATAGGTTTGCTTGGATGTCTTGCATTAGCTGGGTTTTATTTAACATATGGAGGTTTCTCTTAGCAGCAGAGATCAAGGGTTACAGACTGATACAGTGAGATGGCATATGATGCAGAGGTGATCAGATACAAGTTCGAGAGTCATCGATGAAGACTTTAGAATATTATCACCAGGTTTATGAAGAATCCAGTCTAAAATATTTATGGGTGGGTTGGCTAACTGACTGACATTGAAAATTTGAGTAGAATCTAGGAGTTTTGATGTGTGTGACTTTCCAGAAAGTGAAAACTGAATAATCAGGTTACTACCTATCGAATTTCCCTACTCCAGGTTAGGAAACTGCTCCAAAAAGAGAGAGTCAGTCAGCTTGGGGTTTTTCTACTAGGAGGAGGGCAGAAGAAGCAGAAAAAAATGGACTCACGTTTGTTCCACTGTGAGTGAGGTCAGGACCAGTTCAAATGATGGGTTTTCGAAACTGAAAATTGTAGTGTAGTTAAGATGGTGAACGATGGAATTCTGTGCAATGACAGTAATTCCGCCTCCACAGGAGTGGCGTGGGAATGATTTGATGGAATAGCCTAAGAGTGTTAGATCCACACACTTTGGCTCACATTGCCTGACATTTCTGCTTTCACTTTCAATTACATTTAAGTAAAGATGAATTTAGTCCCAGGTTGTCAAGTTTAGTGCACAATGTAGCAATCAGCACTGAGGAGTTATTTAATGTAATTCATGAAGGTCCACTGTAGTATAAACGGGTTGACTGGCGAGTATAGCATGATGAAATCGTGTTCATAACAGAAGACAGTTGTAGTAAAAGTGGGGCAAAATGACTGAGAAAGTCTAACAGTTCTCCCCTTAAGCAAGCAAATGAATAACAGAATAGTCAATGCATGACAAAACAAATGTAGATGAACAGTCAATAAACATGATATGAGAAACCACACATAAATCCAGAGCAGCTGCCTCAAACCTGTTAAGCAAAGTGGCCATTTTGAATCTAAATAGGCTATACATGATGGCAGCCAATATAACTAATGGAGGAAGAACCCAGGAAAATCATGGGAAGAACCACCAACCCACAGGAAGCTACTGGCAAACTTGATCACATATCCACATAGGCATATCCCGATATACTAATCCATGAAAACAGTGGTGAAATGGCAGTGATCAGTAAAGGCAAGCATTTTAGACCACCTGGCCATCTGGGGCCTTTACTATCTATGTCATTGGTGACTAAGGTTTGTGTTATCCTAGCTGACTTCATAATTTATGGCCAGGTTAAATGTTACCAAGTTAACTTTGTAACTGACATAAACTATTATGCCAAAAGACCATGTAAACTTCAAATAAAATGATTAAAAAAAACTGTTATGATGAATGTATTCTTAGTTCTATACAGGTATGTTTTTTTATGATGCATGTAAAATTTTAAAAAGAATTATGAATGAAGTACACAATACATGTACAGTAATTAAGGATATTTTCCTTCTTGAATTTTTTACCTGAAAATTGACCCTCTGACACAGATCTGTTATGAGCAACCACCTATCTTGAGCAACCATTTCATTGGCAGAAGAGATGGTATCTTTATAACATTTTTTACTGTAGTAACAATTTCCCCCGAGTTTCTGTTGAACAGAGCAACTGATGCAGAGGATACTGATTTTCTAAAACACAAGACCCCACTGATATTGTTGACAACAATGTTTTCACCATCACTCCTAGAAATGTGATGCCATTATCATACATATGTCAGATCAGAAAATAATTCAGATAATGAAGGTATGGATAAATAAAATTCTTCTATATTGGCAACACAAGTTTTACTAAAGTCACAAATCACTGTGCTTTTTACTGCATATTCCAACCCCAAACATCTTCCTCCAGCAGCTGCATCTCTGGGGTCACAATGCAAAATTCATCATATGTGATAAAACTTCCCGCAATGATTGCACATAAGATGTTTGGTCAGAAAATATTTTAAAATGGAATTGTGACTGAAACTTCCATCCACTGATCTTTGACACATTCCCTAGGGCCCATGGGGCAAAAGCAAGCTGTGACACACATCTCGCAAATGGTAAGCTCATTGGTAACACAAGTACAAGTTCAGTGAATTTCCACTCATAGGTTGTGGAGATGAGGTAACATGCAGATGTATAGAAGGATAGACAGGTATAATGATGGCATAACTCTGACTCATTTAAAAAGTGGAGGAAGAATAAACCTTTGGATCCACTGATAACTAGGCCCATTTCTGCTAACACTGCCACACAGGTCACCTCTGTCTCATGTCCAGTCAAAGTGGCCTTAGGGGTGGGATGCTCTGTGCCTGAAATAAAATTTATGATTGCTTAAAGTAAGAATGTGCACATCTATTTGATCTGTGGCTAAAACAACATCTTACAAATAATTTTTCCTCAATTCTAAAAGTTGAAACTAGTTTAAAACAATGGACAAGAATGGGATATGAAGGAAATAAAGAACCTTAATTATGCTTTGACTCAGATCTCAAATGAAAAACATATTTCTTTAAAAATATCTAGATGCTTTACAAAACATATTCTTTCTGCCAATTTAGAACTGATACATGTGGTCTTATGTACTACTGTCAGCCCATGTTAATTCAACTTCAACCTGTTTCAAAATTAGCTCATTAAATAATTAACAGGAGAGATTTATTTTAGATGATTCACTGAAAACATGTTTGTCTGACATTAAGATTTATGATTCAATTTTAAGACCAAGGTCTGGAACAGATCAAAAGAATCTGGCTGGATTTTAACTATTCCAACATTTTAAGGTGGTCATAAAACTGAAACAGCAAAACAATTACTGGACTATTTCAAAAAAGAAATGAAGATAATATTAATAATAATAATAATAATAATAATAATAATAATAATAATAAAGATTATAGAGCTGAAACACAACAAACTCGTGTCATGAGGATTTCTACGATCTACAGCTTCAATTATACAATTTTTCTTCTGTGCAACTGTTTTTTTTCAATGAATTCAGCACTGATAGTTATCAGCACAAAAGCAAAAGTCAAAACTGGGATTACATCACCTAAATAGACCTGAAAGGCCTTGGTTTTCATCAAGTTTGGAAAAATTCTTTCAAGTGGTATCTGAAGAGTAAATGAATGGTTTTATCTTCCTTTTTCCATGAAAACCTGTGAGATTATCAGGCCACGGTGCTCTCTGCTAAATTTGAAAGCAATAGCTCCAGTGGTTTTTGCAAAGAAATTAAGTCTGCAGACCTAGAAATCATACTATAAGCTCAAAAGGCCTTACAGATACCATATCAGTGACTGATCTCACATACAAAGAGAATTACAGAGTGATTGACTGATTGGTGTTTAACCAGCATATCAGCACATGAAAAACTGTTCAGTGTCAAGGCAAAAGGAGTAAAATGCCTTACCAACAACACAATGTTGCGAATGACCCAGGTTGTTCAGGACAGGAATTTAACCTGCAGTTCACTGCATGCCTGGCATGCTAATCAATGTGCCAATGCAGCTCCTTAAAAAAGATATGATGAGGAGGTACCTCCACCTGCCAACCCTAACAAGATCTTCTCAGTAAGGTAGTCGATTTTTTTTAATAAATTGGACCTGTTTTCAGCAAGGTGCAATAAAATATCATGTGCCGCTATTGTCACGCTGGAAAACAGATGTATGATTCAGGACTGAGGCAGCAACCGTAAACATCACATTCAACTCAAAAGTTGTAAAGTTTGTCTGAACCTTAATTATCTCCAGTACAGTTTCACAAACTGCAGTTCCAAACCCTATGGCATAGCTGCCAACCCCCCAAGTACAAAAATACTGATTGCTTATGACAAAAATACTGATTTTCAGGACCAAATACTGATTTTTAAAAATTTTAATGCATATGTAACTACTTACAACATATACAACCATCAGTAAGGTAGGGCAGTGCCTTACATAATTATTTAATGTCAAAGATGCATGTGTTGCACACTTGCACCATCTGGACGGGCACCCTGTTCCATTTGGGTGCCCATTCAGAAAGTGCAAGAGTGCAACACACTCAGACACAGGCTGTTTATAGGAGCCTTTTCCACACCTTGTTTATTTTTTTCAATTATTATCGATTCCAATGTACCAACTGTCATTGATAATCTCAATTCTGTGTGGTTTTCTTACTGAACTGTTTTCATTCTAGCATACAAGTAATCCTTTGCGATTTTACTGTCTGGAAAACGTGTGCAAAATAAATCGCCAGCAACACTAGTAACTGAAAGAGGAAGGTTCATTTCTAAAAGTAATTTAATAAATTGAATTTCAATCGAATTACATCAAGGTTCTCTCTGGTATTTATATACATCCAAGTTCAGGCTGAGTTGTCTATGATGAAGCAGCAAGCTGATGTTTATTAGCTTTTTCGTGTTCTTGTATTTCATGTGCGCCTCCACGCCCAATAGCGAAATCACATTAAACAATTTCCAAAACGTAAAGTCTCTCCTTTACTAGATGATTTCATAAATCTCAACAAGACAGCACAATTGTCCTTTCAGTTCTGTTTTCTTATCTTTTCTGGTGAAAATTCTGAATATTCTGCTTTCCTATTCAACATGATTAGAAGTTGAATATTACGAAGATAAGACACAGTGGTAGCGGTAACTGTTTGCGAAATCCAATATGGCGGATAAAGACAGGCATGGTAGCCTCGATTTCGAATGAGCCAATCACATTGTAGAATTGTATTCCTGTATACATGCGATACATTTCTATCAGAATGGAACGGAGTGCCCGTTCTAAACTGAAAATTGCAAGGAATTTTTTTATTATTTTGTTTTAATTAAAAAACGTATTTTTTGCCAAAAAAACATACACCCATATTCAGGTCCAAAATACGGGACAAATAAGGAAAAAACGGGACAGTTGGCAGCTATGCTATGGAGTTCAATGGTTTCTTGATATCTCCCAACTTAATGTAATTGTTGAAAAATTAAATCTCTTCATCACCATCAAATCAACACATGATGCCCACTAAACATAAATTGTTCTCTCTCTGCTTTTTTCCCCAGGAATCTAAACATTCCATTGCATTCGTCTGTACTATTAAAACCTTTTAAGAGGTTTATTGTCCCATTATTCCCGACCCTGTTGCTTACTGGACACCATTTGTAAAATAACCCTACCCCACCCCAAAAAAAATCAACCAATAAGCATAGGCTTGATCATGCAGATGATTATGTCACAAAATATGTGCAGTTTAAAGCATCTGACATACTATGGTAATGTTAGTCTGGTTCCCGGACTAATTTTACTGAATCTAATATGAAACTCTGATCCAAATAAAAAACGGATATGTTACTATCCAGATTTTACCACAATCAATCATATTTCCATAATTTGTCATTTATTTCTGCGAGTCCATATTTTAAGCATCAGTACCATAAGACTTATGGCAAGTCAGTAAGGGTTGGCAGGTCTGAGGTATCTATGACCTCCAAATCATCAGTACCATAAGACTTATGGCAAGTCAGTAAGGGTTGGCAGGTCTGAGGTATCTATGACCTCCAAATCATCAGTACTTACTGAGCTAACGATGAAATACAGTACGTTTTCAGTCATACTTACTTCCATTATCACCAATAATGGCCTGGTTGCGAGCTGTAAACATCCAAACCATGACTGTGCAATCTTTGGAACCTGTGATAATGTAGCAGTCCTGGTTCATATTGCACTCGGATCGAGCCAGGCAAGTCACAACATCAAAATGGCCATATATAACCTGCAGGATTTTGGCTGAAAATAATGTAAAATTGTTTTCTGGCTGCAGATAATGCGCAATCAATTCTGGGAAATAAAGGTGCCATATATACTTGCTAATAAGTTGAATCAAACTGCAAATAACATAAATCCTGATCTGCCATAGCATAGTGCACTTACAGTTCAGGTCTATGTTGTTTGTTCTACTGATTACTCCTTACAAACTCCATGGACCCAGATCAGATGGAGCACTATGCAATGGCAGATCTGGGTCTGTGCAGTTTGGAGTTTTACTCATCTTATAAGCGAGTATAAACGGTACAGTTTGCCAAGTATTGACAGAGGTAACCAAAAGCAAGTCTGTATTTTTCTTTCTTTATTAAAAATTAAAAACAGTCTCTAGCAAAGTTATGCATTTTTTTTTAAAATTTTATTCACACATACCTAGCTAAAATTAATAAAAAAGTTATGTCTTATAAAATTAAGTACTATTATATGTTCTATGTGAACAAAAAATAAGTGTATAAACATTGGAAACATGCATATTATCAGCCTATACAAGTTCAAAGCTGCAAAATGTCAGAACAAAAGAAAACAAATATGCAAGAAAACCAACCCGAGACCCTCTTTTTTTTGTCCAGCCTACCCTTTCATTTAGCTAGAAAAGAGAAATTTTAACAAAAAGCTGAATGTAAAGCATTGTAGTATTGACATTACTTTAGGAGATATTTGGATTAGTGGATTAGTGGACATACAGACATGTTTATGGGCAGCAAAGTGATCACAGTGTCAAGCTTCATCTATTGCAGGTTTAACTAAAATCATGTTATACTTTCACTGATTCTCCTCAGCAAGAAGACCAAGGCTTCATGTCCAACCCATGGTCAAAGCATGTAAACAATGTGATCTCGATTCTAATGTCAGAGAGGTGTGACCACGACTCTAATGCATACATGCCAACCCCTGGCGAGGAAAAAGTGTAATCCAACTGGACAAAAAGAGTAATCCAAGCAGAAAAAGAGTAATCCACATATAACATAATAAAATTAAATGCGCATATGTACAAAATGATTTATTTACCCCTCTGGTCTTTTAATATCAATTACTGCTTCAAGTTTTCATATATAGCACTTTGAGCTTTAAAAAGCAGCAGACTCTCATATTGCATTTCAAAACAATTTGTACCAGCTGCGACTATGAATGTTTTACACACCAGTAGATTTACACACCAGTAGAGCACTAAGTGCTGGGTTACAGAGCCTGGATCTGAATTCAGTTTTATTTTTGTTAACAATGCTGAACAATCTCTCTCAGTCAGCATTATAATGGTAAAGAACCAATATTCCTTTCATAACCTGACAAAGAAGAGGAAATTTATATCTTCCAGTTATTGGGTCTTTTAGCTGGGAAATAAGGTGCCATTGCACATGAACTCTGTCCACATGAAGTACATTATCAGGTAAAATGCCAACTTGATACTTTAGGAGTTCTCCTTCTAATTTATTGGCAGCCTTTCCTGCAGCAAGGTGCATCATATGACAGGGACAACCTGATATGTACACTGATGGAGACATTTTCAAAATATAGAATGCAACTCCTTTATAAATTCCAGTCATCACTGATGCAGTATCAGCTGAAAACCCCATACAGTTCTGCCATCTTATGTTTATTCAAAGCATTATCAAGCAAATATAAAATGTTTCATCCAGTGGAATCTGCTGTTGATTCTGGTAATGAAAGAAGAGCACTGACTTTGCCCTTTTCGTTGTCAAAGTCTCTTACATAGACTGGGTAAAACTTTTTGTCATCATAATCACTACTCCTGTCTATTGCAATACTAAACGGCCCAATTTTCATGGCTCCTGCAATTTTAAGTGGAGCATCTTCTGCTAAACACCTAACAATATTAGATGATTTTGTTCTTGCACATGTATATTTTCTGCAATTTTGACATCAGGAAGCATCCATTTGAACAAAGGACCAATGTTGTCTTCTACCGCTAGGGGTAGTCCATGTGCTATTAAGAACTCGGTAAATAACGCCTCTGCATTTATAAAATGTGTGTGCACAATTTAGTTCTGCTGTAAAAAAGAAGTTATCTTAGTACTGGAATTAGCAAAACAAGCTAATTCAAGGTTTATTTGTTTTACCACCATTACCAATATTCAAATCCTTTCCACACAGCCTGCAATGGGCGTGAAGCTGCCTTAGAATGGAACGCTGTATTGTGCAATTCATGTTTTTGTCTTTGAATCGGTTTTTCATCTTTTTCTAATCCATCTGTGAAATTATCTGAAAAACATTTTTGCTCTAACACACGCATCGACTAGAATAAATCTAACTTGACTTTTAGCGCCAAATACCTACAGACTGGTTCTGTACCAGAGATAAATTAAAACAGAATCTGCGAGCAAAGATAACACATTAGAAAACCAGTCTGTTCTCTCCTAACTAAGCCAGACAGCTGCTATAAATAGAAACTGGGGTCAAAAGTTTGAAAGTAGAAACCAGTATGTTTCTTGGAAATAGGGCAGCTGCTATAAATTGAACATAATACTGTTTGGAAAGTGCACGCTAGTCTATGGACAAGCGTACTCTTATGTCGTAGTTTCCTTGAAGCCGTCTATTCTAGAATACGGTCTGTGGGAGTAATGGGATGTTAATACAAATGAGAAAACAAATTATTAATTTTTTTGGAGGGGGATATACTGAAAACGCGTAATCCAAATACATTTATGTGTAAGGCATAATTTAGTGAAAAAAAAGCGTAATGATTATGCCAGAAGTGTAATGGTTGGCATGTATGCTAATGTCAGAGAGGTGTGACCTTGACTCTAATGTCAGAGAAGTGACAAGTGTGCTATAAAGTGAGATGTCTTTGCTTGTAATGAAGATATCCCAATAATGCACTCAGTGCAAGCAAAAAATAAACTGTGATCAAAACATCTGCAAAAGTCTGGATGAGGACAATTCCATCAGAAATAATACTACTTTTCCACTAAAAAGATGAGTACAATGAATAATCATTGGGTACTGGGTGGCTTAAAGATAAAGACCATTAAGATTCCCTTTACTCCCCTTTTCAAAGGAAAGACAACTGCAACGGTTTTAAACAACCAAGTATCACTTTTTAACATGGCAAAAGACATAAATAGCTAAAAGAATAAGATGAAAAATTAATAAAAGGGACAAGAACATATCTGAAATCCTAACTGGAATTTTTTTTTTCTCCAAACATTTACACGCACTACTTATCTAAATTCCAAGGAAGATACAGATCCCTACTCTAATTTTCCCTGAACAGAAAAATCTGGAGAGCTGGAACACCCAAAGGACCTAATACATTAGTGTGACCGCTCCAATGTTCAAGTCAGTGAAAGTAAGAAAAATCTGGATAGCTGGAACACCCAATGGATCAAACATATTAGTGTGAGGGCTCCAATTTTCAAGTCAGTGAGAGCAGAAAAATGTGGAGAGCTGGAACACCCAAAGGACCTAATACATTAGTCTGAGGGCTCCAATGTTCAAGTCAATGAGAGTTTATATCATTATGAACATTGTCAGGTCATAAGGATGATCACTTGTGAAATGTAGGAGTATTTAGCTTTTTAAAATTTCTAACTTCTACCTATATAAGGATCTGAGCATTCCCGAATCACAAACAAATTTATAGGTTAGTGTATATTTTCTAGCACTACTATGTATGCTGGCTATAAATCACTAAAAATATTCCACGGTCTCATATCCTTAATCATTTTCTTTCACAAGACTATTAATGCAATTACTAATATTAAATACACATTTTTCTTTAACATTATGTAGCAAGAGATGAAAGTTGCAACATCATTTTATGTCCAACCTCTCCCACAGTTCATAGCATTATGATACACTTAAGCTGAAAGGGTCATCTTGATCACATCATAATGTCTCAATTTCCATTACAAACTGCACAGTTTGTGCTGATTTTACAAAAACAGACTACCTTAAATCACTAGTTCAAGATCTAACAAATCCACAGTGATCTAATAATAAAGATTCTAATGTATGCCTTTGTAGCAATATAATAGTACATTTGGTAGGGGATGACATCTATGTCATCTTGTGAGTTATTTCCCAGTGGCTACTATTCTAAAAGAACTAAAGTCCTGAATTCCAAACTGATCTAATAGCCTCTTGCCTGAGAAAATGATGTGTAATGTCCACTTTTTCAACTAACCCGTGTCTGCAGAGAACAGCCTAAAGCTTTTGTCCCAGAATCCACAAGCAAAGATGAACCTGTTGTCAGCTGTGGTGACAAAACTGGAATGAGTCACCTGAAGGCGTTGGTCAAAGTTGTCTCCCAGTGTCCTTCTGTGTAGACCTGTGTTCAGCACTGTGAAAAAACAATGAAATACTGTAAATTCATTTATGTTCATAAGCACCATTGTTACGTATCGGCTCGTTCAAAGTAACACAAAGAAAGAGTGAAGACAACAAGCTTTGTAAATTTTAACAAAAATAATTTATTTCCCTAGAAAACACGGTAAAAAGGTAAATAGATGAAACAAGACTTACGATTTACGAAGAAGATCCAAAAATATGTTCTAAATTTGTGAAAACACATAAGTCCTGTGAATAAACAGTTCTAAATTGATACAGTCTGAATCTCAGTTCCATCTTTCATCGGATGATGACGTCAGACAAAAGCTAACACAGAATGTCCAGAGTTTTCACTGTAAAGCACAATTTGTATTGTTCTGTTCCGATTTAGAAATAATTTCATCAAATGTCTTTGTCCAAAGCCAGTAGTGTTGTTCTCCAGGGAAAATAATTATTTAGAAAGTAGATGAAATACAGCTACCACCACTAACAACACACATGTTGTTCCTCGTACGAATGCGCAACTCTTTCCAGCACAGAAATACCTTTCTTAAGGTATTAAAAACTCTTTAAGATGTTATGATGTGACTCTGAACTACGACTGACTACGACTATACATTTCTTACAGGTAACTGAGCATTTAAAACAAGCTAATGCGTCATTTCATGTACACATGCACGAAGGACACGTGTGATTTCGAAATCGCTACAATGCGTAAACAAGTATTATTTTGAAATAACGTGGTCACAGCCAATCATTTACATAGCTCTTTCTCACTGTTTACTTGATACGAAAAACCGTCATGCAAAAATCGTGCTTACACGAGTCACATTTACGTTTTAAATAAATACGATGTTTCTAACAAACTATTAGATCTTGCTAACATAATCATCACCATAATAATAATAACATTTAGTGGCATAAAAATAAAATAAAAATGAAACAAAGAATTAGAAGAATTTAAATTTTAACCCATATGTAATTTGACTACAGGGTCGTAACACTTTCCCCCATAAAGAAAAAAGAAAGATTTATGTAATAAAGCTTTCTTTTTTACCAGATGTAAATTATACATGAGGTAAAAAAAAACAGTTACATAAGAAGAACTCTTATGAATCTACACAAAAGGTGTATATGAAAATGACATTTCTATACATAGGAAAGTGCGTCTGCAATTAAATTATCTTTTCCTCTAATGTGCCTGATGTCAAGATCGTACTCTTGCAAAAATAAACTCCATCTCAATAGTCTTTGATTCTTATTTTTCATTCTGCTGATGAAAGTAAGGGGGTTGTGATCACTAAACACAACAACCGGAGAAGGAGCTTAACTGATATAAACTTCAAAATGCTGTAATGCCAGTATTAAAGCTAAGCATTCCTTCTCGATTGTTGAGTAGTTTCTTTGGTGTTTATTTAATTTCTTAGAGAAGTAACACACTGGGTGTTCTACACCGTTTTTGTCATCTTGAAGCAAAACTGCTCCAACCCCAACATCACTTGCATCCACAGACAGTTTGAATGGTTGACTGAAATCTGGAGCTGTTAAAACTGGTGCACTTTTAAGTATGGCTTTTAATCTATCGAAAGCCTCTTGACATTTTCCAGTCCAAAGAAACTTGTTTTTCCTTCTCAACAAGTTTGTCAGAGGTTCGACAATATCAGAAAAATTAGAACAAAATTTGCGATAGTACCCAGCCATACCCAAAAATCGCATCAGCTGTCTTTTACTGACAGGCACAGGAAATTCAGAAATAGCCTTGACCTTAGCATCTATAGGCTTAATTTGACCATGTCCCACCATATGTCCTAGAAAAGTAACACACGCACGGCAGAACTCACTTTTAGATAAATTAATAGTCAAATTTGCATCCGTGAGTCTGTCGAAGAACTTCCGAATCGTGGCTAGATGTTCTTTCCAGGTGTTGTTGTAGATGATGACATCATCAATATAGGCATCACAATTGTCTAGACCAGAAGTAATCATATTCATAAGGCGTTGAAAAGTACTTGGAGAACCCTTCATCCCAAATGGCATTACTTTATACTGGTAGAGTCCATCTGGAGTCACAAATGCCGAAATTTCTTTTGCTCTTTCCGTTAATGGAATTTGCCAAAAACCCTTCAGAAGGTCGAATTTAGTGACGTATTTGGCATTTCCAATTTTGTCGATACAATCGTCGACTCTTGGTAGTGGAAATGAGTCTGTTTTTGTCACACTGTTCACCTTCCTATAATCCGTACACATTCGGAAAGTTTTATCCGGTTTCGGAACAAGAATGCACAGTGAACTCCAATCACTCTTACTGGGCTCTATAAAATCATTTTCCAGTAAATACTGAATCTCTTTTTTCATGTATTCCTGTTTAAAAGGATTCATTCTGTATGGGTGTTGTTTCATGGGTTTCGAATCTACTATTTCAACGTCGTGAAAAATTTTGTTTGTCCTTGTAGGCACATCTGGAAACAAGTGCTCATATTCAGACAATAATTGTTTAAGTTCACTTTTTTCTTGATTTTGTAAATGAGAAAGTTTCTGGTCTAGATTTTCCATAACTTTGAATTCCGAAGATTTGTTGTTCCAAGATCAGATGAATCCAACAGAATTCCTTCATTCAAATCCTCAGTTGGTGGGACAGGTACAACTAAATTAATTGCATGATTTACCTGGCTATTTCTTTTAAAATAGTAGTACTCCATTAATTTACTTAG
This sequence comes from Megalonaias nervosa, assembly GCA_016617855.1. Taxonomy (NCBI): domain Eukaryota; kingdom Metazoa; phylum Mollusca; class Bivalvia; order Unionida; family Unionidae; genus Megalonaias; species Megalonaias nervosa. Next base: position 78,604 of record JAECUM010001033.1, on the reverse strand, counting down.
ACCAGAGTACTAATTTTATAATTTAACTCGTTCATTTTCTTCTTTACTTTGTAAGGGCCATAAAATCTTACTTGAAGAAAATTCTGCAGAATGAGCAAGAGAGAATGGACTTTATTACAGGACTCAAAAATTCTCTCTAGTAAAGTTTGGTGAAACCATAGTTTCACTTTTGACTTGAACTGCAGAATGCAAAATTCAAGTGTAACAAGCTGGAACATACCAGACTTGAAATCTGACCTTTGACCAGATTGAACAAATTTGAGAAGGCCAAATTGAGCAAAATTCCGCAAAGGAATTACCTCTGGAAAACATGTTGACGCACACTTGATCAACAAATTTTGGTTACCTAACTTGGTCTTTAGTAAGGGATCAGCACAATCTACCATAAATCTAGTACTACTGAATGGTTCGTCAAATGCAGGAATTGGTTGCAGATGAGCTTTAGGTATCTTTTGATTTGGTTTTCCTACAATTTGACAAGTATGACAAGACCTACAAAACTTGCAAACATCACTTTTTGATTTTTGGCCAATAGAAGTGAGTCAAGATCTTGTGATACGTTTTATTTATCCCTAAATGACCAGCCATAGGAATTTCATGGGCCAAACTAAGTATTTCCTGTCTGTAAGGTTTCGGAACCACAATCTGATATTTTACTGACCATTCGTCACTAGCAGGTGCTTCGCGAGGTCTCCATTTTCTCATAAGAACTCCATTTTTAATGAAGTAACAGACAGGTACTTCAGTTGCTTCTTTTTCACTAACGGCCCGCTGAAACAAACAGGGATCTCAGGATCCTTCTCCTGTTCGACGACAAGTGATTGTCGTTTATCACCCTGATCAGATAAAAGAGAATGAGTATTCAAAAGAGGATCACTATGATCAATACCTTTTGACTGATCCAAATTAGAAGTGAAAGTGACCTCATCAAAAGCCTGACCAATACATGTGTCAGCTAAAGGAATGCATTCCTTATCAAAATCATTCTCAAGAGCTTTCTTTGCCATAGCTCTGGTAACTGCACAAGCTGGGAATAAATCAGGGATTTCTTTTTCAATAGGATCAACTTTCTGATCCAAAGAAGGCTTGTCAGTTACAAGTGGATTAACCACAACCTTGTCTCCAGCTAAGTCATTGCCTAGCAACAAATGAATGCCCTCAACGGGTAAAGTAGACACTACACCGACTGTCACAGGTCCTGAAACTAAGTCTGATGACAAATTAACAGAATGGAGAGGAACATTAACAAAGCCGCACTCTACTCCCTGAATGAGAACACTCTCATTAGAACAGGTCTTCTCAGAAGAAGGCAAAATACCTGACACTAAAAGACTCTGAGAAGCTCCTGTATCCCTCAAAATTTTAATAGGGATAGGATTGGCCAATTCACCCAAGAGTGATATAGAACCCTTCGACATGAATGGTTCAAAATTCTCCATAACACAATCAGACTGAGGTTTTTCAAACCCAACAAATGTATTGTTTTCAATACATGACCTTAACCAGGACCTCTTAGCAATAAGAGCATTTGGGATAGGTCTATCTTGATTCTGATGCCTATATTTCAATTTGAAGCAATCAGAAATGACATGTCCTTTTTTCTTACAATAGGTACACGTAGGAATAGACAAGGATTTTGAATCAAGTCTCTCAGAGGTTTGATTTTTAGAATTTGTGCCAGATTGAGTTTTACTGAGAGTCGTATTTGGTTGAAACACCTTTCTATCAGTAGACTGCTGAGTGAAAGATTTGCTTACAGCAGGAACTTTATGAGTTAAGGAATACTCATCAGCAGCAATAGCAGCTTTTTCCAAGGTTTCAAACTTATGCTCTTTGAGGTGATTCTTAATGTCACTATGGACACAGTTCTTGAACTCTTCAAGTAATATTAATTGTTCAAGACTTTCAAAATCATGTTCGATTTTCTTGGCTAAGCACCATCTTTTGAATAACTGTTCTTTTTCTCTAGCAAATTCAACATAAGTTTGTCTAGCATCTTTCCTATAGTTTCTGAACTTTTGCCGATAAGCCTCAGGGACTAATGCATAACCCTTCAAGATGCATTCCTTAACCAAATCGTAATCAGAACTTTGTTGTACTGACAGAGATATATAGATATCTCTGGCCTTGCCACAAAGCACACTCTGCAATAATTGAGTCCAATACTCTCTTGGCCATTTTGAATTCTCAGCAACTTTTTCAAAAAGAATAAAATATTTGTCTACTTCCTTTTCACTAAAAGGGGGAACTAACTTGATATTTCCTAAAATGTTAAAATTTGAATTTGCACGAGAAGTGGAATCGTGCCTGTCACTTGCCAGCTCCAACTCTTTCATTCTAAGTTGAAATTCTTTATCTTTTTCCCTTTCCTGTACACGCATTTGTTCTTTTTGTAATTCAATTTGTTCTTTTTGTAATTCCATTTGTCTTTCTTTTTCCCTTTCTTCTATTTGTATTTGTTCCTTTTGTAATTCTATTTGCCTTTCTTTTTCCCTTTCTTCTAATTGCATTTGTCTTTCTTTTTCCCTTTCTTCTATTTGTCTTTGTTCCTTTTGTAATTCGATTTGCCTTTCTTTTTCCCTTTCTTCTAATTGCATTTGTCTTTCTCTCTCCTCCCTTTCAGATTGTAATCTCATTTGTTCTTTTTGATTCTGAAGCTCGAGCTTCCTTAACTCTATTTCCATTTTTTTTATTTTTAGTTCTAATTTCTTACTGTCAGAGTCTGTCATGGACTTACTGACAGATGCCAAAACACTTTGGTCAAAAACATTCTGTCCTACCAAATAATGAATTAAATTTTTTTTGATTTCTTGCTTTGTCAAGGAAGCTTTTGCTTCAGAAAGATCGTACTTTCTGGCAAGTTCAAGCAACTCATCCTTCTTCAGACTATCCAACTGTTCTTGAGTTGGGTTAGAAAGAAAACTCTCCACTTTTGACATTCTTAAAGAAAGCCTGTTGTTTTCACTAAGATTTCAAATAAAATGAACTAGGGAATTTAAATTTGAATTTTTAGCCAATTTCATATATCAACCAAATTCATATATCCAATCCCGGACGAGCCCCCAATTTCTTTATGTTACGTATCGGCTCGTTCAAAGTAACACAAAGAAAGAGTGAAGACAACAAGCTTTGTAAATTTTAACAAAAATAATTTATTTCCCTAGAAAACACGGTAAAAAGTTAAATAGATGAAACAAGACTTACGATTTACGAAGAAGATCCAAAAATATGTTCTAAATTTGTGAAAACACATAAGTCCTGTGAATAAACAGTTCTAAATTGATACAGTCTGAATCTCAGTTCCGATCCAAGATGGCGGATGATGACGTCAGACGAAAGCTAACACAGAATGTCCAGAATTTTCACTGTAAAGCACAATTTGTATTGTTCTGTTCCGATTTAGAAATAATTTCATCAAATGTCTTTGTCCAAAGCCAGTAGTGTTGTTCTCCAGGGAAAATAATTATTTAGAAAGTAGATGAAATACAGCTACCACCACTAACAACACACATGTTGTTCCTCGTACGAATGCGCAACTCTTTCCAGCACAGAAATACCTTTCTTAAGGTATTAAAAACTCTTTAAGATGTTATGATGTGACTCTGAACTACGACTGACTACGACTATACATTTCTTACAGGTAACTGAGCATTTAAAACAAGCTAATGCGTCATTTCATGTACACATGCACGAAGGACACGTGTGATTTCGAAATCGCTACAATGCGTAAACAAGTATTATTTTGAAATAACGTGGTCACAGCCAATCATTTACATAGCTCTTTCTCACTGTTTACTTGATACGAAAAACCGTCATGCAAAAATCGTGCTTACACGAGTCACATTTACGTTTTAAATAAATACGATGTTTCTAACAAACTATTAGATCTTGCTAACATAATCATCACCATAATAATAATAACATTTAGTGGCATAAAAATAAAATAAAAATGAAATAAAGAATTAGAAGAATTTAAATTTTAACCCATATGTAATTTGACTACAGGGTCGTAACACCATCTTCTGTGGTTTTTCAAAACATCACATTTTTATTGATACTTGAATTTGTTGATGGAGAAGGGGGACCTACTGTCTTCACAGGTCATTATTGAGCTTTTTGCTTTATTGCTTTTAAAAACCAAGAAACCCATACAGATTTATAAATCATGACTAAAGAGATATTCTCAATATTACAGCTACAACCCACCCCCAAATTACTGGAAAGATGATGTAAAGTAAGAATTTAATTGCAATTTACTCTTGTGAAATTCAGTTACTGACAATTTCATGGCTATTTGCTATTGTCCAACATGTTTTCTCATCCCCCAAGATTTCTCAATTCTATCTTAGGAGAGGTCACTTGAGGACAAGCATACAAGTCCAACATTATGTGTGAAAAAAAAATTAATGAATTCAAAATATACTAAAATGTTTGTTATATATAACTTCAATCCTGTTTTTGCGTGTCCATCATTTCATTACACTGACATTTATTGTCCCTCAACAGCCAACAAGTGAACTGTGTTTCAAAGTATAAAATCACACAGATCTGATGGTTCCTGAAATGCGTTAGTCCCGAAAGAATTATTTTTCTTTGCTTTACAGCAAACACTGGACATTGCTAAAATGTGTCCACAATTTTGTAAAGTCAGTCAAAAAGTTCCAACCACTTGTTGAACCTTTACTTTCATGGTACATCTGTTCATTTGTGATAAATGGATGCAACTTCATTTTCCTTTTCAGCCTGTTTCACTACCACTAAAGTCCTTACCCAATGTCAGTGTCATCACTAAATACTTTCCTCTTTCCAAATAATCTTAATAGACCTATTTGTCATGTTCATTGTTTACTTAAGTGTAAATTACAAATAAATTACATACTTGCACATGATCTATAAATTTAATCAAGCTGTGATCAAAACATCTGCAAAAGATTGGATGATGATAGTTCCATCAGAAATATGACTACTTTTCCACTACTTCTCTGCACTGTGCCTTTGTGTTTTGCATCAGATAACCAAAACATTTCTGAACCAACTCTGAAAAGTAAGGTTCTTGATGGAAGTTTCACTCGAAGGTTAATATGAAGGTTTTGATAACACCCAAACATGCAGAAGACTCTGTCTGGGCATTGATGGACAAGATACTGGTCTCGGAAGCGAATAATACCTGATGAAAACAGAAAGATGATAGTCCAACCCATTAACCCCTTGAGAACTTGAGAGTTGTAGAAAAAGCTTCCCTACAGTTCTTAGTAGTAGACACAGAACGTTCTGTTTCCTCCAAAAAAAGAAGAGAAGAAATGCTGCAATGTTATTTAAAAGGGAACAGCTACAAAAATCTCATTTTCTATTGTACCAATCACAGAGGATTCTCCAACTGACATCATAAATCCCGTAAGTAGATTGCCTCCTAGCCTGGATAATGGTTGGCACTAGTCCAAACAAGTCCTGGAAGACTGAATGCGAGATGAGCCATGCATGTCACTCCCTGTGCTGTGACAGCAGGTCCCTCCTCTGTGTTAATCTCCTGTGTTCATCCACCAACAGGTCAAGTAGATCACTGAACAATGACCACTGGGTCAAAGGAGGGGGGGGCTAACAGGATGAGACAATAAGTGGAGATGCTGGCTAAGAGGAGTACCTGCAGAATTATTTTAAAAGGTGGGATGTATGTTCCTCAGAATCTTCATGTGCTCACACTTACCCACACCCTGCGACAAATCACTAAAAAAGAGAAAATCACACAAAACAACAAATCCAGGAACCTAAACAAGGTAGGCAATACTTACCCTGGCACCAGAACTAGGAAGGGGATTACAATGTTAATGAAGCACCTCTTGCTGAGCAAGACACAAAAACCCAACAAAATTACCTAAGGAACACACAATACTACAAAATAAAGCAAAATGACTGAGGAGATAAACACTTGGTCAACATATAAAAAAGTTTATGACTGGTCAAAAAGATGTTTAAAGACAACAACGTGAATTTTAGGAGTGATCTGTCACAGATATATATTAATCACGTAGTCCAAGGAGAAAGAGGAAAATATTATGAATGTTGGCTGTCTAATGAGTCACACTGTGATCATGTTCTTTTCAAGTCTGGTCCTCCAATACTAACAACAGGAGGAAATATTTAGCTTGGATTTGGACTAGAAAAGTCCCAAAAATGGGAGGCAATGCACAAGTGACCAGTATGCATTTTACCATTTCTATTCCAGAAACTCTACTGTAGAAAATTTAAATCTGCTGTAGAAAATCAAGGATGGCAATATGCAGTTTTAAATGTGCACAATGTTACCAAAACACTAGGACAACAATTACTGAAAATGACTATGTATAGTGGTAATTTGAAAATGATTTTACAGTTGTCACTAGCCTCCTCCTAAGCATCAAAAAAACATTCCTGATAAGAACTTTTTATTCAAACACAATACTCATTCCCTTCTGAGTATCTGTAGGATAAGAGAAATTATGTTTTCATTCAGAAATTATTGCTTTCACCCTCTGGGATACAAGAATGACTAGTTCTAAGCTCCAATGAATATTTAAGGTATGAAACCCAAGGTCTGTTTATCAGTGTAGGTTGAAAAAAAAGTTGTTGAATGTTTTATAATTATTATATCTATTGTTGAATGTTTTATAATTATTATATCTATTTTTGCCATCAGCACTATTTTAAACATCGGAAACGATATACTAATATGCAAACATGTTAAGTTGTATCTATCAGTGCCATAAAACATACACATACCTAGTAACTGATCCATGGCCAGGGGAAGGTTTGGCTGGGCATCTTTATTTTCTGAGGAGAAACTGGTTGGTGTACCTTGCTCTAAAACAAGCAATTGATTTATTAATTTATGCTGAACAGTACTTGCATGAAAGAATTTATTATTTTTATGCTGAACAGTACTTACACAAAATATTATAACTGTACTATGACACATTTCTGCATCATTGCTCATTTTTTTATCTGGAAAATCTTCTTTATTGAAAAATCACCAAATATAAGATTTGCAATGCAAATTCAAATGTTCCCCTCATAAGCTACTTATTGGGTTAACTCCTTTAAAAGCAGTGTCAAAACATTGGCAAGATATTCCTTACTCTTTGTTCCTTTCAAAAGATTTATCTTACAAGTTAAAAAAATTACAGTAAGAATCTGACTTGGGTAAACTAAAAGGTTTAATGGACTGAAGGGTCTTTTCTTGGAACCATGATGGTTGCCATGCTTTTTCCAGGTCTTTTCTAGTAGTTTTTTTCCAGGATGAATTAATTTTTTTCAAGGTTCACTCATAACCATTACTGAATTAAATTAATGAACATTTTAGCTTAGAAAATGTGCATTTTTTCAGATCAAAAGGTGTTTCTATTTCAAAACTCTCCCATAACATTTGTATCAGACATCAGATCTTGTACCAAAACAAAATGCATTGCAAAAAAAAAAAAAAAAGACTACTGAAAATTCATATAAATTTACATATTAAGTCATTTCAATTTACAGAGTAAAAATGCTACTTTACTTTGTTGAACTGAATTATGTTCGTATGAGGAAGCAATACAAGTATCCCCAACTTAGTGATTTTGACTTATGCAAATTTTGTGTTAACATGATTTCATCTTAATTTTTTAAATTTAATTAAAACTTTTTCTAACTAAAAGATAACAAAACAATTTGTCTAAAACCAAAAATTAGGGTGTGTTAACAACTATTTCATATGTTTTTTTCAATGAAAAGTAAAGGCAGCAAACCAAATATTTCAAGTTACAAGATTTCTAGTTACACAACCTCTCTTAGGAATGAAATAACACACAGTCAAGGGCTTACTATAATAGAATGAACTGAATTTACTTTTGTTTTCCTTTCAAACTTTAACTCTTAAAAAATTCAGAATAATCAGTTGTAAATCAAGATAGCAATGTCTGAAGTAGATTGAATTATGGAAAACGTGTTATTAGTATCAGCAAAATGAAAATGATATACAAGGATTTGGCACATGTACCTCTTGAAATCTATATATATGTATGATATATAAAGTAAACATTTCCTATAACAGTATATAAAAAAAACCCAGCAAATGCAAAGTATTAAAATAAGTTTTAACCCTGAATTAATCCATGCCAATAAAAACCAAAAGCCAACAATATTTTTCAAACAACCTTAGCTCCTCAAGTGGATTTGGTTAAAAACTGATCACTTAAAAAGGCCTAATTAGAAAAGGCTCAATTTAAATTTTGACAAAAAACCCTTCAATTTTATACTAATGTATAAAAAAAGGATCAAATTTTCTGTACAATTGATTTATGTCTGCTTGTGATCTGATAAACCAGTCCCTAATCCTGTACTGATACTCACAGAGGCTTGCATCATTGCTTAAAATAATACAAGGGACAACACTTCTTCCATTTCTCCTGCAACCTATTTAAGAATTGACACCTATATTTCAAGCTACATCTCACAATGTTTAATAATTTTGCACCAATGTTTAAATCAGAGATCTGACATGTTACACCTACATCAAATCTGACTTACTACTCTACAAGGAATGGCATCCCATTTTCCAGCACTAGTATCAGACATGGCCATGATCATGCTAACTTAATATACAATTGAAATGCACTGAATGGAATGGTGTCCTCTCACTGGTCCACAAAAGTGAGGTGATAAGCTGGTGCAAAATGTTATTTTGGTTGACCAATTAGTTGGTAGATTTCTACATAATTAGCAATGTTTGGAAGTAAAATTCTCTGCAAAGATGATTTGTCGCCAAGTTTACAATTTACAATAATGTTTAACACCACATTTCCTTTGCTAACTACCAAATAATACGCTTTAACCCAATATAATTTTCAATAACTTAGATATCAAAACGGAAAGTGGCAAAGATAAATGTATTATTTAATCTCTTAAATTTTCTGAGACCACACATCACAGACATGTTAGTTTGTTGTGATGCTTTACTGGTCTTCATGCCTTCTACTTAAGAAAAGATACCAATATGGAACTATCTGTCGATTAACCAAGCCTGCTTGATGAATCTAATCAACTGAGCATCTGAATTGACTATACAAATATGTTTATGGTAAGCACTCAAATGATCCATACTGCACTGTTAGAATATTCTGGTCAAAACTCAATAAATGTAATTCATGATCTGTTCAATTATGATTCAATTACATATTTGTATCTGTCATCAAGTGGTGGTGGAAAATTCATGTTTTTTTTCCCAACTTTCAACAATATCTGCAACACTTAAGTACTTTGGTTGGGAAAAATCTATCATTACTCCAAACTTTTTCCTGATTTCCTGGTAAAGTGGGAACCCTAACTTCCCCATCCTCACTCCAATATATGACTTATAAAAACTTGAAGAGAGAACCTCAACTCTAATGAAAAAAATGCTGACACAGTATCTAAATAGTGATACCTACAGTATATACTTGGGTACAAGTCAGATCCAACTGCAAACAGCATAGGCATAATGCAACAGCAGATATGGGTCCATACAGTTTGCAAGGAGTATTCAGTAGAACAAATAGCATAGACCCTGGTCGGCTAGCACATTATGTGACGGCAGACCAGGGTCTATGTTGTTTGCAGTTGGACCTGACCTGTGAGCAAGTATATACAGTTGTGTCTCAGCAGGCTAATACAGACAATACAAAAATCCTCATAATCTACAATTATATTATCAAAACTACTTTGCATCTATACAGTATTTTTATTCATATGAGCATAGCAATGACAATTAATTAGCACCAAACCAAACTTACGATAACTGTGATTCCATTTGTTTACCGCAAAGTTGTGGTTGCATGTTATAGTGGTTATGGATGGATTTGGTACTGCTGGGTGGGTGTTGGCTGCTACATGAGTGACTGGTGAGTTGGACAGGAACTTCATTATCATACATACATCATCCTGGACACTTGTGAACATCATGGGTGTCTGAAATGATAATTTCACATCTCTAATTACCTTTCACTGGCTGATAATCTTCTGGCACAACGCAAAAGAAAAAAATCAGCATTGAATTGTACTGTGCACTTCATGCACATTTTGTCAAATTAACTCAGTATAAAAAATTCTTCTGAGATTCACTCATACTATAATTTTTTCGTAAAACACCACAAACCAAAAAGTCCCAAGTTCTAAAAGTAAAAAAACCTTGTTATGAACAGTTACTATAATGATATGAAAATTTATTCTAGTCAATGAAATATAAATACAAACATTCCTACCAATTTTCATTTGTCTATTTCATGCGGATATTGCTTAATCATGCTATCCAGATTTCAGCCTAAAAAGTTTAAACACATGTATAAAATTTAAAAATACTTACACTGCCCTGAAAATCTACTCAGGTCATTTATTTATGAATAACAATATGCCAGCAAAATATGGAGAGCCATAAAGACAGACAGACATGACCAAACCAAGCTGTTATTAGGGGAGGCATAACCAAGTTTTGATCAGTTATATGCATGATATTGGTTTTGGTAAAGACACAATAAGATCCATGATTTAGGGACGGTTATACCAAATCCATTGGTTGGTGATTACATTGTCCAAGCAGTTCACAAAGCAACTGTTTCAATCTTTGTATAAAACTGAGTATGCTGGGATTCACTTGTTAACAATATGACAAAGTATACACTTTTGAAGCGGGCACTGCACAAACATTAATCATTACAACATGCAGCAGTACATATTGTTAGATTTGCTACATTTCAAAAGGCTCAAGTATTCTTTAGGGGTGTCAACATATACTGCAGGAAATTTGAGATTCCATCAAAATAGAAATGTGGTCAATACATCTACTAACATGATAGTAATACCTCACATTTTTTGCCTGTCATTTGAACGTAAGACTTCAGTTAAGTTTCAATCAAAGCCAAGTCAAATAAATGGTATATGAGCCTTCGAATGATTTGTAAAATGCAAGTAATTATTTCCCTGACATATTTTAGGTGCCATAATGCTCTTGGAATATGACCAAAATGTCCCTATGTTTACATGAAGTATCTGATTACCAACAATTATGTTTTGTAAAAGCATGGATTTTATGTGCAATTTTCATTCAATGTTCATAGCGAGCCATGAAGAAAAGCTAGAGCTTTTGTGTTTAAAAAACGTATGTCCTACCACAGTGCCTGGAAACTGACCTAAATGCAAAACTTAACAAAGGTGTGATAGAGAGACAGAGGGACTATTGTGGTGGGATATAAAAGGGCTTGAAATCAAATCTAAGACATTACTATAACTTCTACTTTGTCAATGTTTCAACTTTACACTTTAACCCCAAGACACGAGTTATGGATCTCAACGTTTTGGATTCATTTTGTCAACCAATCTCTACTTCTTTCAGATCAATCAATAACATGAATTAAATTATTTTACCACCTCCAATAAACTTAACTGGTTAAAAAGAGATACACGTTTGCAGACATACAAACCAAATATGTTTAAAGCCCAAATATTCAAAACGTTTGAAAAATTGGAAATATTATTCTTGAAGTATGAAAATTAAATCTGGTCATTAACATATGAATACAAATAAGCCTATTATATTTCATTTGTCTACCTTGAGTGGTTGTTATGTAACTGGGCTAACAAGGTTTATGTCCAAGAAGTCCCAAGTACAAAAAGTTCAAAAATGTTTTAAAAAATTAAAATGTAAAAGTTGCTGCAATGGTTTGAAATTCTATTCAAGTCATTTATTTCATTTGTCTATGTTGAGTAGTTATTGTGCAATCCTGATAAGAAACATTTCTGGATGGATGTAGAGAAGAACAGATGGACAGACGGAAAGGACCACATCAAGATGCCGATGCAACAAGCTGTGTGTGAATAATACAAATGTGTACAGAGATATAAGACTTTTACACCAAGCAATATACAATGGCATGCTTATTATTTACCACCAGCAGATTACCCTCATCCATGTACATTTATATGAATATTGCAACATTCAAGTGTTATCTTGCACAGTATCTTTTGTCCGTCTCATTTAAGAGAGCTTTGTATGGAAATTTTAAACACCACATTCACCACCATTATACGATTGTCAAAGAACAAGAATCATTTGCTCTCACTGAAAGTTGATATGTAATAGAAAATTCTGCTAATCACTAATTTTCACCTATAACTTGTAAGTGGATTGCTGAGACGAGAAAAGTTATCTGTGTAACAAGATTTTGGAAAACAATACATCTTTTTAACTACAAACTCTATTCATGTGGACAGTCAATAATAAAAAAAAAACAAAAAAAAAAAAACAATAAAATGGTATGTGCATCACAAGAAATATTCATGAAATGATGAACAGTGGCAGCAAAAAGTGTGAAAAGTCATATTTACATAAAACTGAGGCATGTCAGATGCCTGTAGTTATCAACGTATGGCACAGTACTTAGACACTAATTATTATGAGCATGTTTAGATTTTGTTCTTCTTCCATGTTTGAAAAAAACAGGACAAGATAAAAATACAAAGAGTTACTTCAGCAGAGTAAAATATGAAAAAGTGACCTGAAAACTGCTAAAGTCTCAGGATTTTGACATGAAGACTCTTTGTTATGTCTTTAGTTTCTGTCAAGAAGACTTGTATTTGTCAAACTGGAGACAACTTTATGGATGAGTGTCATCATTTGGATTATGTTTAAAATAAATATGTACATGTTGTTCCTCTCTGAGACCAGTCTGGTCTAGGAAACATCACAAATTTACTAATACAAGATCAACAAGAAATAATGAAGAAAATAATGTAAGAGAAAAAGATTCGACAACTGTTGTCTAAGAAATGTTTGTTAAAAACTATTGACTTTTCAATACTGTACACCTCATAACAATTAAAAAATACTTATTCCAAAAGAAAGCTTAAAATGAAGACTGAAAACATATACTGAATTATTTTTAAAGATTGTCCAGATAAATTTCTCCAACCACATGTACAGTACAATAGTTAAACATGACAAACTGCATTCAATTATAATTTTAAGAAAGGTTGGAAGGAGCTTAAAATAAATAGCAGGAAGTGAAAAATACAAAGTTATAAGCCATTGGCTTCCCAGGGAAATTTGGGATGGGATGGGAGGGAGGGAATTGTCTAATTTACTACCTAGCAATTTATCAACTACTACACACACATCCATCATGTGATGCCAACAATAATGACATCCATCTTCAACCAAAATTTCTAGTTCTTCAAAACTGAAGAAAAGTTAGTTTTCTTTTTTACTCTTAATGCATACATACTGCTTGCTTAAAAAGCACACAAATCAGTATCGGAAGTTAAGTGTCTTCATGCATGCACATTTCCAAACTTCCAAATAACAAACAGCATGGCCAATAAAGCTGTCTGCACAAAAAAATCTAACTCAAGACAAAAACTACAAAAACTTAATATCTATACTTAATCTCAAAATATTTTAAAAGTTTGCTGTATATATGGAAATACATGACTGAAACAATACCTTTTTTTTTGTGACCTTAATCTCACTTTAAATAAAGTTATCAAAGATCAAAGTTTTGGAATAACTAGGAAACAGTTTTTGTGCAACATGTCATTACAGTTCATAACTACTACAAAGTTCTAAAAACTGAGAAATTCCAAAGAATTACATGTCCCACCTGCTCCCCTGCTTGATACTGATAAATGTATGCTTTCAATTTCAATGGACCTTGGCTCTGCTGAAAGGTCAGAGTAAGCAGGAGAAATTAATATGAAAGAGCAGTGCTTTGTGATTCTGTAATATCAGGTATGATAGCTATCCCTTCCACAGTTCTGGATTTACGACCCTACTGAAAAATTAAAAAACAACACCAATATTTTCAAATGATCCTGATCACATCAGATAGCAACAGCGAGGGTTAAAAGTGAATGGATCTGCTTTATTCTACAGTAGAAGTATGAAACCTAACACTTATAAGATTTAAGACTTAAGACAATAACAACAAAAAAAACCTGCCAAAATGAGCACCACAAACTGTATATTACACACCCACTACATGTTTAATAGTCCTCTATGTGGGCATTAACAGGGCATGGTTAACCGTAGAGATTACTGACCAATATGTATCAATGACCCTGACCTGTGCTCAAGTTATGCAGTCTTAAATTTTTTTTGTGCAGAAGACATTTGTTTCTGATTAAACTTTCCATGACCTGACTTCCGGACCCCAAAATATTATGGTTTCTTTATTATCCCCAGTCAAGTCATCCACAACATTTGATCAAGGAACTTTCTCTAGAACAAAAGTTACTATGCAGATCCCATTTTTCTCCAAGTCACAATAACCTCAACCTTTGACCTTATGACCCAAAAATCAATAGGTCTCTTCCTTAAGTGCAAGTCCTCCACAAACTCTGGTAAAGAGGCTGGGCTGACAACTGAAATTTTAATGCTGAAACTATCTTCACATTTCAACAAGTGGCCTTGACCGTTTGACACCGAAACCAACAAATTTCTACCTTACAATCCATCCACAAGGTGTAGTCCAGATCTGTGAAGTAGAACTGAAGCTACTGAGCAGAAACCATTTACCACATTTAGGCAGTAACCTTGACCTTATGACCCTGAAATTGCTAGGCTTCATCCTTACCTGAAATGCAAGCTATATACAATGATTGGTAATGGTAGATAGTGTTGAACTAGTGTTGTGCATTAACGAAATGGGCAAATGACAGATGGATAGATGTAATAATATGCTTCACCTTATGATGGGTGTGTAAAATCTAGATTTTTAAATGATACTGACTTTGCCATGAAGATGTCAGGATGAGTAGGGTACATGTATATGAAATGGATGAGCTTCCAAAGTCCATGCATAATGGCTATCCCACTGAAGTTTGGAGACTTACGACTATACAGAAGAACTTGAACAAAAAACCTAGTTAAATGACCTTGGCACTGCTTTTGGGGCAGAAGGGGGGGGGGGCTGGGGATTCATGGAGTTTAAAAAAGCAAATGCTTGCAGATTGTTCTGTCCATATATGACATTGATCACTCTAAAGGTTTGGGACTTTTTACCATGCTAAAAAATTTAACAAACAGGAGTACCACAAATGGCAAATGATCTGTCCATCTCATGACCTTGTCCCTACTGATGACCTTGATCTCTGAGCTAAGAACTTGACTACCATATAATAAGTTGTGGAAATTGGTAACATTTCATGAAAATATATGTAGGTGTCAAAAGGTTAGTCTGAATAAAGAAACAGGCCTCTGATTTACATTATACCTCTTTTTTGTGATTTTGTCCGAGGAGCAACAGATTTGATTGTGAATACTTGCGAGACAGTCAAGGTTACATCACAGGCTAAAGTTTCATTAAAATACCTTCATTGCTTCAAAAGTTATGCCTTACATGGACAGATGTCATTTTCATCAAGATATATCAATGGTTATAGTTTCATAAATTACATCGGAGTGGCCCAGAACTTGTTCTCCAGATGACAATACAAGCTGGAGTTGCATTTCCCCTTGTTGTGACCTTCACCTTAAGGCACAGAGTGGTTATTGTATGTGTCACACCATTTATACATGATTATATAACTGGATAAAGGTTTATTAAAATATATTCAGTTGCTCAGAAGTTATACACCATACAAAAGATAATGGTGTAATTAATATGCAGTCCCTAGCTCATAATAAAATCATCCAAGATTTTGATGATATAAACCGATTTACCAAGTTTCATAGGCATTGGACATTGGATGTCTATAGATCTAGGGATGTAACAAGCTCATCCAACCATATGCAAGGTATCTCATTAATATAACCTATATCTGAAGTTGGATATAAAATATGGCATCAATGGTGGCAACAAGCTCAGTGAATCAGATAAAGGTAACTTCATTAAGGTGTGGATCCCATTCATCTTTTGAACTTGGTTACATAAACCCTTATTCCAATTTTCGTAAAAACTGATCAGAATTATGGATTCCAGAATGGTAATAATGTCAGCCAATTAGATCCAAGATCACCTCATTAATATGCATGGGAATCACTCATTACTGAACTCATCCAAGATCTTAATGATACAGGTACATATTCCAAATTTGTTCAAAATCAGATCAGAAATACCACCTCATGTGTGATAACAAGGTCAGCCAATCATACGCAAGATGACCTCAATTGTATCAATGGATTTTGCCTATTACTGAACTTGGCT
The DNA here is from genome assembly GCA_016617855.1 of Megalonaias nervosa. Taxonomy (NCBI): domain Eukaryota; kingdom Metazoa; phylum Mollusca; class Bivalvia; order Unionida; family Unionidae; genus Megalonaias; species Megalonaias nervosa. The sequence continues at coordinate 62,423 of JAECUM010001033.1, read as the reverse complement.
GAAATCCTAATGATATAAACCCATTTTCCATGTTTGATTGAAATCAGATCAGAAATGTGGACTCCAGAGTGGTAACAATAAACCATAGATTAACAGACACACAATGTACAATGGACAACATGCAAACGAATCAGGGCTATATCACAGGCTCACTTGGCCTTACAACCAGTCAGCTAAAAGTTTAACAATTTCAAATGACCTTGTCTGAAAGGGTACAAGGAAGGCTGGGGTGTATGGAGATGAAAGACAAAGATTAACTGTTTATATGGTCAAGTATAAGCAATTCCACAAAGAATGTGAAATTTATGCCATACAGAAAAACTTGATCCAAAACATGAAATAGTGTCGATGTCAGTGCCATCCAAGTAAGTGACCCCTATATCTCACCTTTGCTGAAGAAGGCAATACAGAAATTAACACTTTAGATCCAGAACCGAACCTGTTTGAATGCCGACAAAGTTGACAACAAAATGATCTCTCTTGCTTTTTTTTATTACAAGGGAAAAAAATATAAATTGATAGTAGTCTCGAAAATGCATTTTCCCAATAACTACTCAATTTTACATTATACATTTTTTTGGGGTATAATAGGTATATGGTAATCCTGTCCATCGGATAAGAAGGCGATGAAGCTAGGTATAGGAATCCACAACCAGTGTTAAACATAGATGATAAAGCCCATATTCCATATGAAGGCTGTTCCAGTAAAACATAAATGGGACCAAGAGAAGGTAATTTCAACACAAAGTAGTCACCCATAGATGCAATTCAGAATTGTTATCATTTTTATATCAATTCTGTAAGTAATCAGAGTACCATGACATATATTTTTAAAAACTGCCTTCTCTGGTGCACCTTGTATGTTTGAATTGAACGGCCCTGAGAAACATTTACTAAATGAAACAAATATTAAAAGCCCATTTTCTGACTATGAAATATGTAACCTTTTTCAATATGCTGCAATTTTCTTTATAGTTCTCTGTCAACTGTAATATAGGAATAGAGATAAACTACTGGTATTGCTTTTATAATCTACACTATTATAATATTCACACAGGACTCAAAAAATGAACAGAAGTCCAACATTTTTAAATAATTCTTTAATTCTCTTTTTTCCTTACAAACATTATGCCATGTTTATACAAATGGCAGTTTTCCCCAGTCAGAGAAAATTTTGATTTTCTTTGGGGAAGGCATCTTGTCTATCACCATTGTTTTATCTAGAGTGTGGGAGAATTCCATGGAACATCATGTGATTGCCACATATTCACGACACCTCAACATCCACTACGTTGTACATTGAAAATACTATTAGATCAGCTTATTGTGTGTGTGTGTGTGTGTGTGTGTGTGTGTGTGTGTGTGTGTGTGTGTGTGTGTGTGTGTGTGTGTGTGTGTGTGTGTGTGTGTGTGATTTGGATTTTTTAACATAGCTTTAACAATTTTTCAGTCATATCGCTACAATGTCTGCAATGTGGTAGTTTAGTGATGTCTAGCACTGGGGCATCATGTCACAGACATGGAGCATGATGTCCCACCCAGTCACATTATCCTGACACCAGGCTGGCCAGTCCTAACACTAACCTCTTAATGCTGAGCGCCAAGCGAGGCAGCTGTTAGTACCATTTCTGCAAGTCTTTGGTATGACTCGGCCGGAGATCGAACCCATGACCTCCAGCATCCGAGGCAGATGCTCTAACCACTAAGCCACCGGAGTGGTGATTGAAATGAGAATTAGAAGCACTTCATGTAGTTAATAGCAGCTTATGAAATAAATGCATAGTTTTAATAATTTTATTGCTACAAGGTAGAAATGGTTCCATACTGAATATGAGACCAAACATTAAAACAACTTTAGAGCAAAATCTAGGCATCACACTGTAACTGTATGCCACTCCGACTAAAAAAAAAATCTTTATAAGTAAACATCATACCCAAACACAAAAGATGAAGGAACTGAAAAATCTCTAAATAAAAAAAAAATCCACTTGCCCAATCAGAAGAGAGCTAAAAGGTTTAACTTGGCCAGAATACCCAACAAGCTATTATATAAATATAAAAGCAGACAATGTTAACAACCTAATTTCAACTGTGTGAAAGGTTGTTTTTTCTGGAACATTTTATGTGACCCTTCTAATATATGTAGCTACATACTGATAACATATTCGGCCCCCCCCCCCCGGTTAAGCATTCATCAGTATCAACAAGGGAGAGCAAAGCACTTGTATGAGCTTAATCAAAACAAACTACCAGAAATATGGACTTTCAATGAACAAAGTCAGCAATATTTCTGACAGAACATGCTTTCATTAACGACAAAGAATGGTCAACTCTGAATCAGCTCTCACATGATCTGGCACGTGATTGGAAATTCACTCTATTGCCAGCTGTTTCCACTTGCTCTTTCAGGTTGAGCAAGCAAATTTTCAGCCCCTGAGATGCAAACTGTGATGTGATTTGGTTGTGATTTAGATTTCGAACGTAGCTTTAACAATTTTTCTGTCATATTGCTATGATGTCTGCAGTGTGGCAGTTTAAAGTGATGTCTAGCACTGGGGCATCATGCTGCAGACATGTGGCATGATGTCCCACCCAGTCACATTATCCTGACACCAGGCCGACCAGTCCTAACACTAACCTCTTAATGCTGAGCGCCAAGCGAGGCAGCTGTTAGTACCATTTTTGTAAGTCTTTGGTATGACTCGGCCAGGGATCGAACCCACAACTTCCCACATCCGAGGCGGACGCTCTAACCACTAGGCCACCGGAGCGGTCTGAGATGCAAACTAATTCATTTAATCCCACAAGTGATGGAATGTTATCAGTTTTGAAGATAAAATGGATGTCTTAGACACAAAACCTAACTCAACAGTGTTGCTAAGCAACACTTTTATCATTTAAAAAAAATCAAATTTATTTCATCTCATGAGAGTGACAATTAATTTTGATGACTGATTTATTATCTGCCTTGTCAATTCAGAATACAAAGAAATGTTTCAGCAACTGGTTCTCACACTTGGAATGTCTGTCCTTTCAATTCATAATACAATAACTGTTTCACTGTGACTGATTCTCATGCTTGGATTATCTGCAGCTATTTGTGTTACAAGCATAAAAGTTAAACAACCCAAAGGAAAACCTCAACAAAGTAGAAGTGAATTTTTTATTAGAGTGCAAATGAAAACCCATAACTATAACCTTATAATAAAAACTTTCTTTTCAATGTTTGCAGTGTTATTATATGAGATTACTTTTACAAGTAGGTCTCCATTGGGGCCTGTAACTCTCATTTTTTTGTGGCAGGGTCACAGACACTTCCATATTTGGAATTTCTAGATAAAACACTGTTCACATAGAGAATGAAATAAAATGTCCAAACAATACCTTCATTTTTAATAAAAACATTTTGCAATGCAGGTGCTTACAGTACTCAGTGATATCCAAGTGAGACTGATTTTGAGTAACCATTTGAAACTGCTTCAATATACACACATCCTTGTAAACAGGCTGCTACTAGTCAATCTCATTCATGTAAGTATGATAACAGGGCATGTTAAAAGGGAGACTATTTAGGATTGTCTTTTTTTTAAAGCTGTCTTTCCTCTGAAAACTAATACTGCACTGCAACAATAGTTGTGGTCTACACATCTTTTTTTTTGCAATTACCATTTATGTTCATGTTAACATGTATGCCCAGAACATTATGGGCCAGTTTCACTAAACATCTCAATTTTTCTTCCTCAAATTTAATCTTTTAAAATTTCTTATTGATTGGTTTAAGAGAATTCATTTTGCACTCATTTTATTCTTGTCATAACAGAAAGAAAGTATAGTCAAAATATCTTAAATTCTCATAAAAAAAAGCCTTGTTTAATCTCTTTGGAAAAATTGACAATTTCTTTAAGCTGAGGTAATTGCTCAACTCTCTTTATTTTAACAAGATGAAAAGATTTACAAGTCTATAAGTTTAAAACTATTGAGTAGTATGTTATCCCTTCTATCCATGACACAAAAATCTAAATATTGTAAAATCTTTCAGAATTAGGATAATATAAAAGATTGACATTATTAGAAGTATTAGAAACAGGATAATGTAGAATATCAATATTATTAGAAGTATCATTAATGTAAAATGTCAGTATTATAAGTATCAGAAGTGGGATAATGTAAAATCTCAATATCATTAGAAGTATCAGAAGCAGGATAACATAAAATCTTTATATTGTTAAAAGTATCAGATGCAAGATAATGTCAAAAAATCTTAATATGAGGAATGATACTGTTGAATTTAGTAACATTTGGGCCACAATGGTAAATATTTTCTTTACCTGAACTTTGTAACAGTTTATGAACAGAATTTTTATAACAAGTCAGGTATTATGGCATTTAAATGAAGGGGAACATACAAGTCATTTACATATATTAGTCATGAAATTCCCAATATACCCGTGTCAGAGATGTGGGCAAACTTTTAAAATTACTGGTCCATTTGAGTTAGTGGGTAGCAAAATTCACTTGCCCTAAAGCAGATGTCATTTGTCCAAAGAAACTGTCAGCAATGTTTACTTTAATATGCAACCTGAAGAGATACCAAAGCTGAAATTTTTTTTTACAAATGTTGATGTTTTTCTAACAGAAATTCACTTTATTGACATGAAAATTTGAAAACTGATCAAATGAGTTGATACTTTAGTCTTTCAATTCACTTGCCCAATGTGTTTATGCCCTTTATTATCTGGGCATATAAACCCTTTAATTTTTCTTTCTTTCCTAAGTTAATTACTTAACTTGCTGCAAGAGAGATTTGCTCTTAATACCATTCAACTGTATTAATTTAGCAAATGTACACACCTTCTATCTATGTATGGCATTTCAAGCAATGTTATTATTATTGTTATTGTGGGTTTAATGCCATATTTTAGCATTCAATAGACTACACATGTCAGCTAGCATAACTGGTGTAGTAAGAACCAGGAAAATCTCTGTAGGAACTACCAACCCATGGGAAGCTACTGGCAAGCTTTCTAACATACCCACATTGGCCGAGCCTGAGACTTGGACCCAAGAAGATGGAAGTGAAATAGCAGTGATTGGTAAAGGCACATGCTTTAGACCACTTAGCCACCTGGGGCCATTCAAGCAATGTGTATACTTGTTTAATAATATTAGTATTTGGGCTGATAAACCTGTAATTTAAAAAAAAAATTAAATTAATACTTTTAAATGAAAATTACTGTCAATTTATTCCCAAGCAAAATTTTTGGGTGAGCCAAAGAACTATTTTATTGAATGCAATTTTCAAAAATTTAACACAAAAAAAGAAAGGCAAGATAATTAGAGGTATTGTGAGCAATTTGTGCATGTAAATATATCCTCACTCCTCCTGCATTTTACCACTAACCCATGATGGAGATGAATCCAGTTTAAAATAGTAGTGCACAGCTCTACTGAAAATAGTATAACTACAATGATCTGTTAATATCCATATCTTCTGAAGAACACCAGAATATATACAATCTTCACAACAATCCAATAAACCTGCACAGCAGCTGCATTCACAAAATTCTATCATACATTGCTTTCTAGTGTAAATCAAAATGGGCAGCAAGTCCTACAAAAATCAAAGCACAAAGAATTGTCAAAATGTTCATCTTTAGATGACAATTAGAATATGCATTGTGCTTCACAGTAATTTATATATTAAAAAAACTGCAAGACAAATAGCATGATTAGTTGTGCTATAGAGCTTATATCACACGCTGCATTAAACTATAAAAAAGGGCAATAACTCTAACAACAAGCAGGGTAGTAAAGTGATTTGACTGCTTCTTCAGTTGATGGCCATAATAATTAGCAAATTTCATGTCAATTCGTCAGAAACTGGGGGACTAGGTTTGCTTCTAAGATAACGTCCTTTACTGCAATAACCAACTAGACAAAAATTGGTAACAACTCTTGGTTTCATGGCAATCCATCAAAAACTGGCAGGACTAGCTGTTTAAACAAAAAATTGTGTTATACACCGCTACAAGACAAAAAATAACAGTAACTCAAAACAAAAATTACAGGAGCAAAGCGATTTGTCAATATGCACATCTTCAAGTGATCATTTACCAAGATTCATTCCAATCAATTACGAACTGCAGTAAAATTTGTCCAAAAGAATGCTGGCTGGAAGGAAGGATGGAGGGACAGACAAAAGAACATGTTGGACATGAGGATTACTATCTATCTACACTTGTACAGAGGTGGGGGACATAGTAACTAGAAATGTGTTCACGGAACACTAATGCTCTCATCCCAGTGCCAGAGAAACTGACTATAGTGTTAAACTAACCTGATGATTGGATGTGTGTACATATGAATGGACAAGGGTACCAACATGTGTTCATAGTACACTTTTGGTGGGGCATAAAAGTCACTCTGGATGAAATGCAGCAGTGAAGACTGAAATTATTAAATTATGTATGTAAAGAAACTGCCAGTGCAAGGGAACTAACTCTTCCCAACAAATCTGAAACAAGTGCTACAGGTCAAGCTTTACACACCTGAGTAAAATGATGCAATGTTAATAAAAAGATGAAGCTAAAATTCAACAAAATTTAAAAGAAAAAAATGCTTACATTATTTCACTAATACTTACCAAGTGCATAATAGAACTCCTGGGTGGATGGGGCTCAGTCAAAAGCTGTGTTGGAGTCTGGCCAAAGCTTTTAATCTGATTTTCTACAGCCTAAAAAAAAGGAAAGATAAGGCCAGGCCCTGCACGTCACATAATCACTGAAACATTGCTGCAGAATAGGTGACCTTCATCCAAAGGTCAAAAGGCTTGGCAAGCATGTTGCAGAATGACAAGTGTGTTGCATAATAAATTGTCTTAACTTCATAATGATTTATTCTAACAATGAACATAACCCAACAAATAAATATAAGCAAATAAAATAACTTGTACCAAAACCTTAACATAAACTTTCTTTGTGAACTTTCTGTCTACAAGAGCGAACAGTTCAAATTATGTGCCAGTTTCATATTTACCTTCACATGTCCCCAAAATATGCTTAGATGAACTTTATATCAACAAGAGGATCCAGCTGCAAATTCTGTGACAAAAACCTGTTTACCTGTATATAATGAATATCAAAGTGAACAGCATACATTAAGAGATGCAATCACATGATGCAATGAGACTTGTGGTCTCTCTGTTTGCTTGTAATCCTCCTAATCTGCTGGCACTGTATGTGATAAATCTCAGTCTATAGTGTGTGTAAGTGTGTGTGTGTCTGTGTGTCTGTATTTTAGACAGTGACAACCATACCTCTTTCATGACAGGATCCATCAAACTTTCAAGATTAACACTTCCTTCGTATGTCAAGTAGTAAAATACATTGGTTGCTCGAACTGCCTCTGGACCTGAAATATGTTGCATGTAACATCTGTGAATTTAACACCAATTTGACTCAACCCTGAATTAGGTGTGAAAGTTTTGTATACTAATGTTAAAGAACATTAATAATCCCTTTACTATAGCTGATCAAGTTTTACTAACACTGTAGCAGCATTAAAAATAACAAACATATTTAGTGACAAATTGCTATTTAGACATCTCAAAGCCTCAAATGTATAGCTGTTATCCCCATTCTATTACCAGAAGAAAAGACTTGCTCTCTCTTTGCTATAATATTTCTCAGGTGCATGTTGCCAAATTTATAAATTTCTTATAGATTTACATCACACAAAGCATCAAGATGTAATAATGACATCACTGCTACCAAAAGTCTACTGTGGACTTTACTGCCACAATTTTTTTGTTTAATCTTTGTGACTTCAACATGATTTATCCTGACAAGACATTAATGTGTTGTTAGACCTGCTTTACAAAACAGATGGAAAGTGACCAAGGAAGACTCAACTAAACAGAGACAAGACTTGTGCTTTATCTAAGAAGCTACAATGTCAGATGCAAAAACAGATTACTGTAATGACCAGATTTGGTTTCTGCTGGGTTTGTTATTGTATGGCATAGCAACAAAAGTTATTTAGTACTGAAGAAATCTGAATAAAGTTTTCTGCCCTGGGACACCATGGTAGCAGACCTGGGCTGATCGAACAGTTGAGTCTGAACTACATCCTTTTAGTCACAAGTCCAGCAGCCACTACAGCTCCTCAGTAGTTAAAGAATATATGACTAAGATTCAGTGCTAAAGAGTACAACTCAAATATAATAAAACATTTCCTTATCATTATTTTACATATTTTATGCAAGTAAAGCTGGCAAGACTGCAAATCAATCTCTGGTTTTTAACAGATGCATACCTAACTATATTATCTGATGAAGAATATTCCAGCAGCATCCACTATCTCTCCCTATCTTCTTCTCACACATATATGAAGTCTTTCTCTGTCAGACTTTTACCTGGGATGATATTATTTAGTAATATATTTCTGTCTCATTTTCGGCAGAAAAAAAATACAGGATGATGCATGCATGATGTCCATCTGTTGTGGTGGCATCAACTCTATGTTAACATTTTTGCGCAAAGTCATAACTGTGATAAAGATGAGACAACATGTGCCATAGAACCCCCATAAGAGCTGTTTTTACCTCTTTGTTTGTATCCAAATATTAAGTCTATCCAGTGGTGTAGCTGGCATGAAACAATTTCTGATTCTAGTGCCTGAAAGTAAAATAAACATTTATTCTAAGCATATTATTACACAATCATATTGTTTAAACTGTCATTTAAATGAATTATTTTATATTTTTTACCTTTATATTTTATTTTATATACATTTTACAGAATTTTAACATCTTTTGTTATTATTTTGTAGTACTTCATGTTTACATATACTTAGATGACTTTATTTTCCTAAAGTATTTGTGCATTTCTTCATTTTGTAAATTTTCAAACTTTACTTCTGTCACCAACAGCTGTTACTGTGCTGAAGTGCCATTAAAAACTAATACATTCATACTAAATGGTTTTTTGTATTTACTGGTGTATAAAAAAAAAAAACATTCAACAGTGAATAGTGTAGATCCAGATCTATCAGCATAAAACTGACCTACAAATCTGTGCCAATGTGTTTTACATATGCAGTCAATTTTTTTATTTGCAAATTTAAAAGTATTTAAGTCAATTAATAATTTTTTTTTGCCATGTACATTTATATCAATATTTATTTGCATCAATGTTTACTTTTCTTAAATTTCAAACTGAAGTTTAGAAAGTGAATCAAGTAATGACCTTTCTGAATCATTACAACCACTGACAGTAAGACAGAGAGTTGTGCCACAGGAATGAAAGGCTTCAATTTGGCAGAAAATATTTTTATTCTTATCTGATTGCTGATTGATTATTATTCATTTTTTAATCAATTTATTCGTTCAGCATAGAGAAAACAGCCAAGTTTAAATATGACAGGTAAAAATGCAAAGCAAACCCTGAATTTTCTGTAAAAGTTTTAGAAGAAATTTGTTTTTTATTTGTATCAGTACAACTGAATTACTTGTATCATTTTATACACCATTTGATATTTGTTGCTAATTGTTTGTTAAAAATTGTTTTATGTTGTATTCATTTTGGCTATTTATGCTATCTGGTTAATTATGTGATTAATATGTTCTTGACCGAGATTGGGTGTTCAATGGTTGTATCCAGAGGCATGGTTCTCTATCAATCTCAGATGATTTGTCTGATCATCACCAATGTCACAATCTTGGAATTGGAATTCTGCACTGGTCAAGATGACCAATCAACAGATATCACTGAACAATTGGCAGAAAGATGATCTCAGTCATGGTACATCTTAGTCTTGGCCACAAAGATATCTGTCTGATACATTTGTGTAACGTCAGACACAAAACAAACATCTTGGTGACCAAGACTTGGTGCCATTTCATTAATACAAAATGTTATGATCTTTTGGCAGAACTGGTAAACTGTTCGATTCACATTAATGTTATTAGAATAGGTACTAGGAGGGAATCCTGAGGATCCCTGCATGGAATAATGGCTGGATTCCCCATGCTAACAATAACCCATTCTCCTAATTACATAAGCAAAACAGCCAAGGGTCACTTGATCTGTGACCCCTATGTATGGTTAAGAAGATATTTATTGAAACTTTCTTACCTACAACATTTCACTGGTTAATCCAGAGAAGCTGATATGCTGTGTTGTTTGTTTTAATTGGGTCTGGTGGTCATCTGGGCTGCCACAAAAACTGGACCTAACAGATTCAAGGTTTGCCTCTGCAAAGCTAAATCCCCGAGATAAAAATTCAAGAAAATTGACTCTGCATGTCAGTCAACAGCTTCTACTATATCTCGGATCAAAATGTTACATTCGAGTGCGAAGCTCACAGAAATCTCTCTAACCTCATCAGCAGTAATCTTCATAAAACAACTCTGATCTTGTGAAACCTCCAAGTACACCAAACAAATAATCCATTTCAGGCATGAAGCAAGGGCTTGAGGGGTGATATCCTGTTTCCTGGCTTTCACTGGAAGACAGAGGTGCTTGCGCATGTCACAACTTGTCTCTGCACATTTCTAGCAGTGCTTGCGGGCACGAACATGATCTTGCATGGCTGCTGCTCTCAACCTGTGTATTGAAGGCAGTGAGCAAATGATGACTCTTTGATTGCAGTGAGAAGGTAACCTATTTTGGCTACAACGCCTGGTTGTGTCAAGAGGACTACCAAACCATTCAATCTGATCTGAAGTTCGGGTTGATGGAAAAGGCACTCACCCTGCATGTTTGTATGATAGTAGCATTAGTGAAGTGTGGGCCAAAGGCCCAAATTTATGTTAAAACATAAGACAGATTCCATTTTCGAAACAGAGCGAAGTGTTTTGGTTGATTTAGATCAAAATTGGATAAAAGATCCCACAGATCTTTATCATGCCTGATATCACATCTAACATGATGCCAGAATGTGTCTGATATCATAGAGTAGTAGCCTTTGATAGTAATTGGGATTAACTGTTTCTCCTTCAAGAGCCAGAGAAACAATTCAGCCAGTCAAGGGATTGAGGCACACAGAGGGATGTTACTGACATGACACCAGTCCTTGAAAATATGCCCCTTTCCCTCATAAGCATTCTGCCAGTCAAGGGATTGAGGCACACAGAGGGATGTTACTGACATGACACCAGTCCTTGAAAACATGCCCCTTTCCCTCATAAGCATTCAGCAAGTCAAGGGATTGAGGCACACAGAGGGATGTTACTGACATGACACCAGTCCTTGAAAACATGCCCCTTTCCCTCATAAGCATTCAGAGTGGAGGACCTTCTTGCTCTCAAGATTCTCTCCACAATCAAAGGCTGCAATTGCTTGCCTCGCAAGGCTGTCTGGACAAGAGCCAAACGTAAAGAAGATAATGGTCTGGGCAGTGAAAGAACACCCATGACTATGGTCACTTGAGAAGATTCAGGTTGGCTGAAATCTTCATGGGCAGATCTATTACTAGATTGAGTAGATCGGTAACTCTAGACTTGTCCCATCTGAGAGGGACTATCAGAATCATCTTGCATTTCTGACCCTGTAACTTCTGGATTAATTTTGGTATCAAGACTGTGAGAGGGTAAGCAAGTGCCCACAACCCCTCCCAACTGATGACAGAGCATCCACAACCCCAGCTTCTGGGTCTAGAAGTGGACAGACAAAGGTGGGAAACATGTGATTCTACCTTGTTGCAAAAAGATTGATCATTAGATGCTCCCAAAGTGCACAGATCCAAATAAAGACAGATCAATAGAGAGACCATTCCATGTGAATGTCTTGACCTTTCCTGGATACAGTGTCAACCAAGACATTGAGTCTGCTGGGAATGTGTCTGACTTGCAGGTTAATATGGAGGTTTCACAAAAAAAAAAAAACTGCCAAATCAGAACACAGCGTTCAAGTGATTCCCACAGATGGTAGTGATGTCCGGCAATTGTAATTTGGTGAAAAAAAGGCATACTGACTACACCGAAACCATAACGGTTGGCATGTATGCTTCTCCAATGGGATCCAAATTGTCAGTCAACCTTGGCTGCACCACTGACAATGATTGTATCTTATGCATGATCATGACTGTTTGATCAAGGGGACTTAATAAGGGAAGCCACTGTCCTAGCAACGTCATTCGTAAGGGCTACATAAATAGATGGTAGCGCAGGATCAAGTCTGCCACCATGCTGAGTAATCTGAGGAAATGCTAAAACTAACTCGCTGAAATCGAAGTCCATTGAAAATGGAGCCAATGAGTCTGATGATCCTGATTACAAGAACGTGTGGAAGCCTGTACCAGATTCAACTTGGTGATAAACTCTATACCCAGATGTATAAAAATCTGATGCGGATGGAGGTGTGACTTTGTCTCTGTTCATTCAAAAGCACAGATATCTAAAAGTGAAAGAAGATCTCTTTCTGCCTTTTGAATGAGATAGAACTTACCAAATATTTCTGGAGGTGCACCGCCATTGTAGATGAAGTCAAGCAGAACAGAGTGATAACACAATTCATAACCTTGGTGAAAACCCAAGGGCAGATGTTTAAGGGCAGATATTGAAGTCAAAAGGTAGGACTTTGAACTTATAAACCATGTAATGGTAAGTAAAACAGAGTAACTTCCATGATGCGGGGCAGATAGGGACATGAAAATATGTGTTGGTCAGATTGAGACTGATGGCATACTCCTCCCATTGGATGGAGAGATGAACTGATCTTGCTGTCTCCATCTTGAACATCAGAGGCGAGATGTATTGGCTGAGGTCGCTCAGGTCAATGATTGACCTCAATTTGCTGTTCACCTTCTGAATAAGAAACAGCCTGGAATCAAAACCCCAGTGATTGTGGTTTTTGCACAATTTCCACTGCCTGTATTTATTGTGAATGAACATATCTCCTGTTGTAGAAAGGCATCCTTCTCTTCATTGGATGGTACATCCATGAAGAAGAGAGAGGAGGAAAGGGAGGGGGTTGAATAAATGAAAGGATGATCCAGTGAGCCTGAAATTGCAGGAGGCAGCCACTTACAACTAGGCTGTCTGCGGGTCGCAGGAAGGGACAACTAGGCTGTCTGTAGGTGGCATGCAGGGTAGTTTAATGTCTCCAGTTAGGTGGCTTAATTATGGAGAACCTTGGATGCCTCTGTATGGTTGTCTCCTAGCTTGATAGATTGTCATCTCCTGGCACTGGACTGTGACCTATATTGTGCATTTGACTTAAAAGATCCCTTGTCCCAAGTACATGTACACTTATCGTCCCTCCACAGTCAACGCCTGTGTGGGTTGAGAGGCAAGATGATGGGGCAGTTCCTGAGCTGTCTGCCTCCAAACTTCCTCAATTTTTCCTCCAATGAGTAATGGTGACCCAAACGAGGTCATCTGTAAAGCCCCAGTATGATGAGGCTTGAGCAATATGGCAGACATGTGTCATGTCATATCAGGTCTCAAGCTGGCCAAAGCAGTCAATGCTGAGCTGCCCAGTTAATGACTCTATCCTGGCCATCATCTCCTAAGCATGGTCATTGCCAGATTTCCCCACAAGTTGGAAAATTGTCAATGAGGCCAAATCTAACATTGAAGACACAACAACTACGTTCTGGACTAGCACTGACATGGCATGGGACAAATTTTTGTACACATTATAAAACAGTGGAGAAGACATGTGAACTGCTCCTAGATTTTTGTCAAAGGCCAGAACATCAGTACTAAAGGCATCTGAGTGAGTTCTGTTCTGGGAAGACGAGAACGTCACTGGTACTTGGCTTTCTGAAAAGAAAGCCTTAGAATTCCCCCAAACACCAATTCTACCCGTCAGCTGGTCATCGATCTCCTTAATTTTAGCCAACTGGGGAAGAAGACAAAAGGATGGCATCTTTTCCACCTCATCAAAACCTACTAATGCTTTAACTTCATAGTCTTGAGTAGCAATAGGAGAGTGCATTCTGAAGTTGCCAACACCCTATACATTTCCTCGACTGCAGCCTTGAAGCTAAATTCAGTCCATTCCATGTTCGGATCTGTGTACGACTCATTTGTAGGAGCTCTGTCATCACACTCACTGTGTAACAAGTCCTGATCTGGTTCTGCTTGCAGCTCTAGATAAACCATACCAGTTTGCATCAATGACTCAATTATGTCCTCTTTGAAAATGGCACTAAATCTCCCATGAGGATAAGCAGTGAACATATGTTCCAGCACTGCTAGAACAGCCAGCTGGTTTGCTTGACATATGATCGGCTTGGATGCAGACAGTATAGAAGGTAGTCCAGCTATCACTGGTACAGCTAAATGGACAGGTGTGTCACTAAGATCCCTGTAAATCCTAGTTGGCCAGACTGTTTTATCAAAAAAGTCCCCATGCTGGGATGGCTGGATGAATGGCAACAGCAAGGCTGTATTATGAAATGAAATCAATGGCTCTGGAACAAACCCCATGAACCCAGATATGTGGTAGACTTACACCACATATTGTCATTACAATATCTACTGATGTTTATTAACAAATGGACAAAGGACTTCACAGACCATACCTTTAAATATTATCATTAATTAGTTCTCCTTATTAAGTCTGTCACCCTAACAAAACACCACGTGCATTTTAAAATGAGTTCGGAAGCCATTTGATGTTTTCTTATCCAACAAAAATTACATCTCAGTACATGCAAAAGTGAAGACCACAGACCATTGGTCAACTAGTCTTATTGTTTCATTGTAGTCATACAAACATAAAATATAAAAACCCTGTCATTTTCCATCGTAAATTTTAAAGTCACGGACTCTGTTAAATCGATTCATATATATACATATACTACCTTTTACGTGCTTGTCCTGTTTTGACTTGGATATAATTAACATTTTATTGCAAATCTATTCTACAATATACCCCATTATTATCTTTACTGGTGAGTTCGAATAACAAGTATGATCGCTTGTCCTTATAACAATTGCTGTATGGACAACGGCTTCAATAGCACATTGACAGCTTTTCATTTCCCTAAAGAGAGCCTCATTTCCATACTGGCAGCCTCACTGATTTGACCCCTTTTTTCGATTCTTGCCCTCAATCTGGTTTCAACTGGAATAACCAAAGCACTAAGTATGTTTAATTACCATGTAAATAACGCTGCATAGCCATGTGGTTGTTGTGACAATGTACATCGTAATCAAAACAAGAATGAATTGTTGATTTAACTGTGTTTATTGATAATGGAATATAGCAAGGTCGTAATACATGAGGATTATCACACTTGTCAGGTAACTGAAAATAGTCATTTTTCTCTTTGCAAAAGCTACAGAAAACCACCCTGAATACATATGGTCTTGTACATTGACAAAATTTTGTTTCATCTCTCTATCTCTCTCTCACACGCGCACACACACACACACACATGCATTAACTAAAACGAGATTTCAAGTTATTTTTTTTATTGCAATTTGATAATGATATTGTTGCTGTAAAAATACAAGTTGCACTTAATTTTTTGACAATGTGGACTCATCGTGGAGTACAATTTACCAATAAATAATTCCCTTAACTAATACATGTTCAAACCATCTTAATCATTATGCCAACATTACACAACATAACAGCTACATATGCTCTAAATGCAGACGAGCTTGCACACTGAGACATAATCCTATCTCCCTCTCTCTCTCTCTTGTTCACTAATAACAACTAAAATTTTCTCTCACGTTCACTAATTACTCCAGAAATTTTTTAGAGTACTTTTATTTTTATTTTAATTAGATTCTCGAGTTGAGACCAGAATGAGACAGAAAATATACGTTTAATTTTGTTCAGGTACGATCCCTTTATTTTTCATACACGGTCAGTACCATCAAATGATAATTATTTATTTTACATATAACTTTTCATACAATGAAATTAATAATTATTTTTTCGTGTATGAAAAAATATATGAAATACGGTAAATTAGCAATTCAGCATCCTACTAACTCAATAATACCACCCCGCTACCAACATTGTGACAATAGCATCATGTTAACTCTCGTAAATGACAACCTGAGTTCAATGATAGTGTTGTGATGTGGTCTTAAATAGATGAAGTAAATAAAGGTGACAGAGTCACTCAAGTTTGGAAAAAATTTGTAAAAGTAATGTACACAGCCTGTAGAAAAATGATTGTCCAACACAATAAATCCAAAATTTAAAGTTGGATGGTCGAATTTTAACACTAAGATGTTTTGGATTGTTTGACGTATAATGTTTGTGTTATCAGTACATCGATGAAGCTTAACTGCTAGCAATACCTGGCAGTTGCAAGGGGAGATATTGAGCAAGAGTTATTGCCCTCTGACTATGAGAGAGATGCGATTTTTGTCTTTTAGTATGGCTGGATTCACGAGGTAACGGGCTTATATCCCTAACAATAATGTGTTTGTGGAACATATCTTAAGGAGAAACTGATATATTAAGAACAGCGTACTATAAGGAACTGTGGTGTAGTGAATAGTTAAAAATATTTAAATAATAGTGTTTTGTAAAGAAAAAGACATAAAACTAAATTTCGCCTTGTTTTTTTTTTTTTACCCTCATTGTTATACATTTATATGATTTTGGTCATGGGGTCCATAGTAGAACTATGTTTTATCAGAAACTGCTCTATAATGAGGCACATTATATTGGGGGAGAGCTGTACAATATACCAGAAAATGTAACACTTAATCTGTGGTCAATTACTAAGAATGAACTGCTTAGTCACATATATAACAGCATGACATCATGTTTTCAAATGGACTTGCATTCAAAATTCTGTTTCAATTCAGTAAAATATGTGACAGTACTTGCCTTAATGCTTTGTGGTTTAACCCTTGATTTTCTCCTGAATTAAATATACAAATTCCTGAATAAAATTCAGATGGAGCGGAGTTCAAACAGTTATAACTGCCTGTCTTGTTTTGACACACACCCCCCTTGACATCATTTTACAGTTCATTTTGGAGTAAATGCCAGATATTTTTGATGACTAAATCCAGGCTCATGGCCATTCAACACATACATTTAAGTTGACTTTCACACAGTAGTGTTGAACTATGTTGGTTCTGTCAACAGTTACACTGTCATCCATGAATATGCACTGATTTGTAGGGAAATAATGTACAATTACAGGCCTGATACAGATGGTCAAGCAATTCTACATACTTTAGAACCACTGCTCAGTTATTTATGTTATGGTGCCCTGTGGTTACTACATAACTCCTTAAACATGTGACATGCCTGTGATAGAACTCTCAACTGCTATACAAATGTCTGTAGTGAAATCAATGCATGAGCCTTCATATATGGCAATCTGTTATAGTTGCCAATGATTAGAAGTGTACAGTTTTCAAATATCTGATGTGTACAGTTTAAAGCTGTTCAAAAAGTCTGATACTTCATCGTCAACAAACACTTCTTACCATCCTGTTGATTCTGATAAAGTCCTCAGGAGTCTTGGCCCAGGCTGGTAATTCGACGTCACTGACTGTCTGCCCATCTTCCTGTTCACCAAATTTGTACCTGTTATGGTTTATCAACATCTCAGGCAGGAAAAAGAATTCTGGGATCAGTTCCTGGAAAGAAATTTTAAGATTAAAAACCAGACCGTTTCAAAAAGGTGTATTTGAGTGTCTTTTTATATTGTTATACTTAATCCCAGTCCAAAATTTTGGACACATTTTGAGCATCCAAAAGGTTATTTTTTCATACAAGCATATAAGTTGGGAGTTAAATTGTAGTTTAATATATATTCATAATATAGTGTATTGTATTTCTATTCATCAAGAAACGGAAGTAACATTTACCTTTTCTTGATAACTTTCATGCATGAACCAGACCTTATAATCTGGAATTCCAGATTAATCTGAAGAATTCTCATACCTGTCTATACATCTAGTCATATCAGCTAATTTCCTTTAAAATAAAAAATTTTTTTAGACTCTGTGCCTCTTTGTAGGCCTTTGATATTGGAAGTCCTAAACCCTAAGGATTAACATGAGATCCTGGTCCATAATAAAGTAAATGTAAGATAATTACATTTACAGCAAATCAGTATTATGTTTACTGGAGTACAATGTCAATGGCTGTGATTATTACGATCTTTTGATTTGATTCAAATTATTACTTTGTTTTTCATTCATGTAATAATGTAAACTCTTTATTTCTCTTGATTTGATAAGCTTTCTTGAAGCAAACATTTAGTAAATTTTGTTTCTCCAATATTTATCTGAGGATACCTTTCTCTGCTACCTCTGAATCCAACCCTACCAGAAAAACTAACACTTCTATGTATTATATAAACAAAGGTAAGATACTCTTACTGGTTAACTACCCTTTCTACCACTAGGTGGTTACAATTATACCTAGATTTACCAGTTTTTGCTTGAGCAAAACCTTAAAAGGATACTAGAATTGCAAGGAAGAGAAGGAGGGATCATTTGTTCACTGATCAGGTAAGTGTTATCCAAGAAATATAATTTAATACATTACCTAATCATATTACATTAGGAGAAAGGAAAGAGGGGACGGAAATGCTGAGCATCCTGTACCCAAGTCATCCTGAAGGAACATTTCTCTACTAAAAGGATGAACTTCTAATGTTAGTTTTGCAAAAGAGACAATTTGTTTACACAAGTGCGAGTGAAATCCCTGTGGGATTCCACACTGATTGTCTCACAATCAAATGTTACCCAGGTGAATCAAGCAAAAGTGTAAAATTCATATCTGGGTCTAAGGTTATTCTTCTAAGAATGCAGAGGGGATCACTTTCAATTGTTACGTGTTCAGGCTCATACAAAGTAACAAAGAAAAGAGTGAAGCCAACAAGCTTTGTAAAATTTAACAAAATAATTTATTTCCCTAGAAAACAAGGTAAAAATAAGAAAAAGGACTTACAGTTTGTGAATCTAATCCAAAAATTAATCCTAGAATTTAAAAATATAAGTCCTATCACTAAAATTTTCTAATTAAATCAAGTTCAAATCCCGATGAAGTTCCAAGATGGAAGGCAATGACATCCTCTATATCCTGTTTTGTGTTGATGTGTCAACAGTTCCTTGTTGAATTTTATCAATCAAGAATAATATTCCAGCTTTAGAATTCCGAATAATTTCCAATAAATGTCTTTGTCCAAGAATTTTGATGAAGAAGAGTATTTTCCAGGGTGAATAAATTATTTTAAATTAAAAAAAAACTAACTCGAACTGGTCACAACACAAAATACCTCTGTGCTCTGAAGGTATTAATTTACAACTGACTAAATCACTACAAAATATCTGTGTTAACCCTTAACTAATACACAGTTTAGACCCCATGGTGGGTCATGTGATCACTTACCCCGAACAATGCAGTAAAATAATATGCCAATTAGCACGTAGGCTATTTACAGGTTCGACTGTATTGAACGAATCTTACTATAAGATTCAATAATAAAAAGTTGTTTACAAAACAGAGTTGACACGCAAGCCAAGAATGACCTTGATTACGACCAATGGATTTCACTCTGTGTTTACCAATTTCGAATCAAGGTCAGGAACTAGGTCAGCTAAAAATATAATGTAGCAATAATGATTATTTACTAGAAAAATGTCAAATCCAGTGAATAAAGTTATTACAATAACATGCAATGAAATTAAAATAAAAAATTTAAAACACAGTAGTAATTTAATTACATATATGTAACACTTCCGCCCATAAAGAAAAATAAAGATTTATATAACAAAGCTTTCTTTTTACCATATGTAAATTATACATGAGGTAAAACAAAATTACATAAGAAAATCTCTTATGAATTATACAAAGCATACATGAAATAATATTTCTATACATGGGAAAGAGCATCTGCAATTAAATTGTCCTTTCCCTTGATGTGAATGATGTCAAGATTATATTCCTGTAACAATAAACTCCACCTTAATAATCTTTGATTTTTGCTTTTCATCTTGTTGATGAAAGTAAGGGGGTTCTGATCACTAAACACAACAACCAGAGAAGGGGCTGAACTAAGGTAAACTTCAAAATACTGTAATGCCAATATTAAAGCCAAACATTCCTTCTTGACTGTCGAGTAATTTCTTTGGTGCTTATTTAATTTCTTCGAAAAATTGCACACTGGATGATCAACACCATTTCTATCTTCTTGAATCAATATTGCTCCAACCCCTACATCACTTGCATCAACTGATAGTTTAAATGACTGGCTGAAATTTGGAGCTGTAAGAACTGGTGCACTTTTAAGTATGGCCTTTAACTTGTCAAAAGCCTCCTAACATTCTTCAGTCCAAAGAAACTTGTTTTTCTTACTCAATAAATTTGTCAGGGGTTCAGCAATATTAGAAAATTGGAAAAAAATTTCCGATAGTATCCAGCCACACCCAAAAATCACATCAGTTGCTTTTTACTGACAGGCACAGGGAATTCAGAGATAGCCTTGACCTTAGCATCTTTAGGTTTAACTTGTCCATGTCCCACAATATGTCCTAGAAAAGTTACACAAGCATGGAAGAACTCGCTTTCGGATAAATTGTCAAATTTGCATCACTGAGTCTGTCAAAGAATTTCCGAATTGTTGCAAGATGTTCTTTCCAGATATCCGTGTAGATGATGACATCATCAATGTATGCATCACAATTATCTAGACCAGACCAGAGGTAATCATATTCATCAAACGTTGAAAGGTACTTGGGGAACCCTTCATCCCGAACGGCATTACTTTATATTGATAGAGTCCATATGGAGTCATAAATGCCGAAATTTCCTTTGCCCTTTCCATTAGTGGAATTTGCCAAAATCCTTTCAGAAGGTCAAATTTGGTGACATACTTGGCATTTCCAATTTTATCAATACAGTCATCGATTCTTGGTAATGGAAATGAATCTGTTTTAGTCATGCTGTTCACCTTCCTATAATCAGTGCACATACAGAAAGTTTTATCTGGTTTCGGAACAAGTATACATGGTGAACTCCAGTCACTTTTACTGGGTTCTATGAAATCATTCTCCAACAAATACTGAATTTCCTTTTTCAAGTATTCCTGTTTGAGAGGGTTCATCCTGTATGGGTGTCGTTTCACAGGTTTAGAATTCACAATTTCAGTGTCATGAAAAATTTTGTTTGTCCTTGTACGTACATCTGGAAATAAGTGCTCATATTCAAATAATAACTGTTTAAGTTCATTCCTTTCTTGTTGTTGCAAATGCGAAAGTTTCTGGTCCAGATTATTCATAATTTCCAAAGATCTGTTGCTCCAAAATCAGTATAGTCCTATTGAATTCCTTCACTTAAATCCTCAGTTGGTGGGACAGGTACAACTAAATTAATTGCATGATTTACCTGGCTATCTCTCTCAATATACTGGTACTTCATTAATTTATTTAGATCTGAGTACTAATAATATAATTTAACTCATTCATTTTCTTCTTAACTTTGTAAGGGCTGTAAGATCTAATTTGAAGAAAATTTTGAAGAATAAGCAAGAGAGAATGAACTCTATTACAAGACTCAAAAGTTCTCTCCATTAAAGTTCTGTGAAACCGTAATTTCACTTTTGACTTGAATTGCCGAGTGCCAAATTCAAGCATAACTAGCTGGAAAATTCCAGACATACAATTTGACCCTTGACCAGATTGAACAGATTTGGAAAGGCTAAATTGAGTAAAAAACTTTATCAAAGCTTTTACTATAGTTTTAGTTTTAATATTCCTCAAAGGAATTGCCTCTGGGAATCTTGTTGACACACACATAATGGTCAACAAGTATTGGTTGCCTGACTTGGTCTTAGGTAAGGGACCAACACAATCTACCATTATTCTGCTAAATGGTTCATCAAATGCAGGAATTGGTTGCAGATGAGCCTTAGGATACTTCTGATTGGGTTTCTTACCATTTGACAAGTATGACAAGATCTACAGTATTTACAAACATCACTTTTGATTTTTGGCCAATAAAAGTGAGTCAGGATCTTGTGATAAGTCTTATTAATCCCTAAATGACCAGCCAGAGGAGTTTCATGGGCCAGACTAAGTATTTCCAGTCTGTAAGATTTTGGAACTACAATTTGATAGTTCACTGACCACTCATCACCAGCAGGTGCCTCGGGAGGTCTCCATTTTCTCACAAGAATTCCATTTTTAATGAAATAACAGACAGGTACTTCAGTGGCTTCAGTTTCACTAACGGCCCTCTGAAACAAACAGAAGATCTCAGGATCTTTCTCCTGTTCGACGACAAGTGATTGTCTTTTGTCACCCTGATTAGAAAAAAGAGAATGAGTAGTTAAAAGAGGATCACTCTGATCAATACCTTTTGACTGATCCAAATTAGGAGTGAAAGTGACCTCATCAAAAGTCTGATCAATACATGTGTCAGCTAACCTTTCTAGAAGAGCACCACCTATCAAATTGTTGTGCTTTTTCCCATGCAAATTTGACACAGGTCTAGTCAGTCGATTTTCTAGAATTCCTGAATTTTTGCCGATAAGCCTCAGGGACTAACTTAATAACCCTTTAAGATGCATTCTTTAACCAAGTCATAGTCAGAACTTTGCTGTACTGATAGGGATGCAAAGATATTTCGGACTTTGCCATAAAGTACACACTGCAATAATTGAGTCCAATGCTCCCTTGGCCATTTCAAATTTTCAGCAACTTTTTCAAAATAAGGCAAATATCTGTCTACTTCTTTTTCACGAAAAGGGGGTACTAGCCTAAAATTCTTTGTAATATCAAAACTCGAATTTGAATGTGAAGTGGGAATGTGCTTTTCACTTGCCAGCTCTATTTCTTTCATTCTAATTTGAAATTCCCTTTCATCCTTCTCTTTTTGGATTTGCATCTTTTTCTTTCTCAAATTGCATTTGTCTTTCCTCCCTTTTTCTTTCCATTTGTATCATTTCTATCTGAAACTGAACCTGTCTTATCTCTAATTCCAACTTTTTTAGCTGGACTTCCATTTTCAAAATGTCCAAACACTCCTGGGTAAAATTTTTAAAAAATTCTCTACTTTTGATGATATTGTGAAAAGCCTGTTGATTTCACTAAAGATTTCAAGCAAAATATGAAATAGTATTTGGGATTTAAAATATTCTGAAAACTAGGGGAAATTAAATTTCAAAAAACAATTTTCTGAAATATTTTAGCCAAAATTCATATATCCCAAGAACAAGCGCCCAATTTTATTTTGTTACGTGTATATGCTCGTACAAAGTAACAAAGAAAAGAGTGAAGCCAACAAGCTTTGTAAAATTTAACAAAATAATTTATTTCCCTAGAAAACAAGGTAAAAATAAGAAAAAGGACTTACAGTTTGTGAATCTAATCCAAAAATTAATCCTAGAATTTAAAAATATAAGTCCTATCACTAAAAAGTTCCAATTGAATCAAAGTTCGAATCCCGATGAAGTTTCAAGATGGAAGGCGAGGACATCCTCTATATCCTGTTTTATGTTGATGTGTCAACAGTTCCTTGTTGAATTTTATCAATCAAGAATAATATTCCAGCTTTAGAATTCCGAATAATTTCCAATAAATGTCTTTGTCCAAGAATTTTGATGAAGAAGAGTATTTTCCAGGGTGAATAAATTATTTCAAATAAAAAAAAAAACTAACTCGAACTGGTCACAACACAAAATACCTCTGTGCTCTGAAGGTATTAATTTACGACTGACTAAATCACTACAAAATATCTGTTTTGACCCTTAACTAAAAGGAAGTTTAGACCCCGTGATGGGTCACGTGATCACTTACCCCGAACAACGCAGTAAAATAATATGCCAATTAGCACGTAGGCTATTTACAGGTTCGACTGTACTGAACGAATCTTAATATAAGATTCAATAATAAAAAGTTGTTATAAAATGAGTTGACACACAAGCCAAGAATGACCTTAATTGCAACCAATGGATTTCACTCTGTGTTTACCAATTTCGAATCAAGGTCAGGAACTAGGTCAGCTAAAAATATAATGTAGCAATAATGATTACTTACTAGAAAAATATCAGATCCAGTGAATAAAGTTATTACAATAACATGCAATGAAATAAAAATAAAAAATTTAAAACTAACACACTAGTAATTTAATTACATATACGTAACACAATGCAGCTACCACTAACCAACAAGATTCAGTTCTTTCCTTAGTGAAGTCGTGTCATGCAAATGAAAGCTAGAGAAGGCAGATGGGGCATGCCAGTCAGGTGATTCCACTATGTCCCAAATTGTGCTGAAGGCCAGGCTGATTTAAGCCACTCGTATAATGAAATGAAATTTTCATTAGCGTACTTGATCCTGTGACAGTACATAGTACTCTGATTTATTAATTTCCTTTAAGTATTTTCCTGAGAAAAAAGAAAAAAAAGTATCTCAGCTTGAAAGAAAACTGCCCCACCATCCCCATCACTGCACCCTGAAAATTAAATGGTTGGAACCTTATAGTTTATGAATTTGCCATGTGTATGTTAATTGCTGTACAAATTGTCTCCTAAAAACTAACTAAAGTGTGTGGATTAAGTACATTATAGCTGACTCCCTGTAAAACATACTGACTTCAGAGGGATTGTTGATATTGACAGGTATTGACAGTGAAGCCTATAATTTACTGGCTATGCTATTAATGTAATAGAAAGGGTAACTTTGACTTGGATGTCAACACCTGGTTAAGATATTTATAATAGAGGGCCAGTAACACACTGACTCGACAAATGAGACTATATTTAGTTGACTGGAGAAATTATGTAACAGCTGTTTTGCTGTCAATCTTGAGATGATTTTTTGACTTTGAAAGGAACACATATATTGAACACATTAACATATACTAACAAAATACTTTAAAAATGACATTTATAGTTTTAAACCCAAAATGTTTCCAAAACTTGGAATTGACTCAAATATTTTTCACAACATACCTTGTGGCTGCCATGATGGCATATGCAACACTTGCTGTAATTGTGATTAAAGATTTATAAATATAATTGTATTTGTTATAGTCTAAATTAATTTGTGAGAAATAGAACTATATTGTAATTTTTGAAATTATTTTTCCATTTAAAATGAAAAGATACTTTCATCATTAAATTTGTAATAAATTTACTCGGAATTCCTGTACATTCCTTGCTGACAGAAAGTACTGAATTACTGGTTCAGCGAAAAAGTACAATGCTGTGTACCACCAAAACAAAATACAGGAGTAAACCAGTAATACTGTGCACCTCTAACAAGAAGTCACACAGTGGTGCCTGGTAATGTTGACATTTTTGTGTATCTGGTGAAATTTCAGATATTTCATGCAAATTGATGTGTTTACATTGATAACTCCATATTACAGCTACATGGTACCACAGTACAGCTGTTCTTGTTCTTAGGTTCACTTGTTCACACATAATATTTCTTTATTCTGATCTATTTGTAATATCCCTATACTTTTAATTACCTTTTCATTTTATCCTTGTTAAATTTGATCGGTAACTATTTTCTTTTTCCATTTAAAAACTGTTGTGATTTAGGATGTCTCATGGAAATCTACATTCATATTTTGATATTCGATAGACATTATCTCAGATTGTATTTGCACCTGGTGTTTTGTTTTTTATGTTTTCAGACAGCCTGTGACAACATGGCTATTAAATGTAAAAAATACAGGCATTTAAGGGTTGTTTAAGATAGTCATGATAGTCATGAATTTTGTCTTGCCGACGCTAATGCTTATCATCTAAAACCTGTAAGGTTTGCTCTTTGTGGACTGAAGACATGTCGTCCAATGTTCTTCATAAACAGTTCAAGGGCAGTGAAGAAACAGCTTGATCCAAATCAAGTGATCAAGCCATTCTAAGTTTACACCCTTCCTCTGACTCACTATCTAGTTCAGCAGGGAATGCGGGAATGCCTCCCCCTCTTCCTGTTAAATTGCATCACACGAAGGACATAATGAAGACAGACTCGAACAGAGATCTATAATTGAGGGTGGTCAGTATGATTCATGAAGCTTCGTCAACAGGAACGTTGACGTGCAAATACAGTGGAAGTTGAATCATACAAATCTTCCTTTATTTTTGCCAACTGATCTAGCCAGCAACATTCTTATGGTAATTTATTTTCCACTGTGGCTGCTGACCATCTGGCCAACAAGTTGATAACAGTGATTTATTTGCCGTCCAGCTGCTTGGACACAGTAGTTAGTACAGGTTCAGTTTTCAAACACCATTCATCTGTACCATCAGTGACAATGTCTTATGCTGACTTTGCTGCTCACACCAGCCAGCCAACCAGCCAGCCGTCTATCCTTCTGATCATACAACCAACCTGACTGCACCCATAATGCTGGTTCAAACAGCCAAGCAGAATGACCATTTCACCCCAGTTTTCCGGCCTGCCCCAGGTATCCCAGCTGACCCAGCCAGCTGTGCCAGACCATCATATTAGTATGCAGGTGGTTGGAAATGTTGGTGTAGAAACTTTTTGGCATGCATATGGATGAGACAGCAGTGTCTTTCCTGTATGGTGTAACATATCCTGGGACATACACACTGGAGGAAGATGACCCTCCTGATAATTTCAATCCTACCAAGAAAGGAACTTTATTCAGTTTTAAAGCTGCCATAGAAATTTTTTGTATCCTACCTTCTACGGAATGTCCCACACCGTTATTTACAAATACAACACTGAATGTCAAGGCTTTGGTTTGTAAGGACGAAGTTGATTTAAATCCATCCTTCGGAGTTTGACCCAAATATCTGAAGATTGTGGAAATAGATAGTCACTTATCAGAAAGAAAACAAAAATCAGTGATCCAGTTAATAACAAACCTCTTTTTAGGGCACATCAACTTCCGACCACTTTTTCTCCATATTGGTACAGGTTGCAACGTAACACCTCTCATGGGTATGCCTGGCCTTGATAAAGATTTCACAGCTGTAAATATGTCATCCCCTTTGGATTACAAGGTGGACAGACAGGTTTTCAATGCCAGTTCAAAACTTTATTGGGTATGGTTATTTTTTCGGTATTGGATTTGGCAGAGAAGGCCAAGAATGATCACATGTCAGCCGCATCTTCAAACTCATTAATAGGGCAGTCCATCAGGCTGTGGCTAAGGCCCTAACATTCTTGATCTAATGTGGAGGGATACTCTTTTGTACTCTGCATCGCTCAAACCATACCACATGGAAACTTTGCAGTCCCTTCCTTTCAGGTCCCCAGTCATGTTTGAGGGACTTGTAGAGCATATCAGAAAACAGGCAGCAAAGGAGTTACTGCTACAGTTGTTGGTAAAAAAAAAAAAATCCATTCTCAGCTTGCCCTTGTTGCAAGCAGCCACTACGAGATGGGATGAAATGTGTTAGAGATCTGATAGAGGTTATAATCAGATGCAATCCTTATGGAGGCAGGGTGAGTAATAGATGAAGGCCAACATATTGCAGAAGGAGATAAAGACATTACTAGACAAAAGGGTGGTAGAGATCATTAAAAAAACAACATCCTCAGGCTTCTATTCCAGGCTGTTCTTGGTCAAAAAAGCCAGTGGAAAACTGTCCCCCAGTTATAGATTTAAGCATTCTCAACTTTTTTTGTAAAGGCCTTAAAGTTCAAAATGGAAGCAGCGAGGTCCATCACTTTGTCCTTACAACCCAACAAATGCAAAGTAAGTGTGGACGTGTCCAACACATACGTCTGCATTTCCATCAATATAACATCAAGAAGATACCTGTGTTTTGCCTACACAGATAGGCTGTGGCATATGGATGCATCAAAAAAAGACTCTTCATAGCACCCTTTTGGAAATGAAAGTCTGTCTCATTGCCTTCCACACATGGGTGGAACATATCCATGGAAACACAGTTCTGATAATGATGGACAATTAGCCAGTGGTGGCAGTCCTCTGCAAGGGGGGATCATTCACCAGACCTTTGCCTCTAGGTAATGAAATACCTTCATGGATACTCTCAATATTGAGTAATATTCAAGATAACACATTTCTGGCTGACCGATTTATCAAGGGAGGACAACTGCTTCATACGAAGTTGTCCATCCAGCAACCTTTCATTGGGTCTGTGCCCTCTGATGCTGTCTGATGCTTGACATTTATTTTTCATTTTTCCTTGACCCCAGAAGTGTTGGTCATGCATGCTGTTTTGATCAGCTGTGAGCTGATATGATCATACACCTTTCCTCCATCAGTTTTGATTATGAAGGTAATTAAAAAATGACGGGCACAGACTGCAATAGCTCTGATTGTCCCACTTAGATGAACTACCTTTGGATCAACAATCTGCTTGATTTTGTGACACTCATACCCAGATGAGCCACAGAAACCTCCGCTCCACTTGAGTTGTTGAGATCGCCACTAATACATCCATGCCAAAGAAACTCCTTCACTCCTGGCTTGTTTCAGGGATATCCTGATTGAAATGGAGTTTGGAGCTGCAATTCTGGAGAGGGTTGCAACAGCTGAAGATCATCCACTTTGAGGACATACAAGGGGAAGTTGTGTGTTGTCAGTGACGTGTCACATCAATGTTGCCACACTACTTTCAGCACCCATTCCCCACAAAAAACTTTTTCTGTTTGCAGACAAGAAGATGACCCCAGTCATAATTAAGATTACTGTTCCATGATCTCAGGCATCTTCAGACTTAATGGAGCAAATTATATTGGCCACAACAAGGAAATCTCAGGCTTGCAGTTCAATTCTGACATATCCAAATCATGCTTTTTCACTCGAATCCTAAATGGAATCTGTCCTGGGTTTTTACATGGCCAAATTTGTCTTCACTCCAACCCCAGTGAAGTAGCTACATGATTAGCAAATTGTGATAATACTAACTTCACCATATAGAGCGAGTGAGCCACATATGATATCACTAGATACAAACTACATTCAGCTCCGTTCTCATGGGACTGCTCAAGTGGCCTAGTGGTTAGAGTATCCGCCTTAGATGCGGGAGGTTGTGGGTTCGAACCCCGACATAGTCATACCAAAGATTTATAAAAATGGTATTTGCAGCTGCCTTGCTTGGCGCTCAGCATTAAGAAATTAGTGCTAGGACTGGTTGGACTGGTGTCTGGTTAATGTGACAGGGTGGGACATGATGCTACATGTTAAAATCCATTTTTGTAATTAAAAAAAAACTGAAATTGAATTTCCTTGCAATTATCTGTTTATAACAGGCACTCGGTTCCATTCTGAGAGTAAATGTATCACATTTATACAGGGATATAGAGTCCTAAAATATGATTGGTTCATTCGAAATCAAGGCTACCATGCCAGTCTTTAACCACCATATTGGATTGCTCGAAGCAGTTGCCATTATCATTGCATCTCATCTTCATAATATTCAACTTCTAATCATGTTGGAAAGGAAAGCATAAGATTCAGAATTTTCTCTAGCAAAGAAAAGAAAACAGAACTGGAAGGACAATTGTGCCATCTTTTTTTAGATTTGTGA
This sequence comes from Megalonaias nervosa, assembly GCA_016617855.1. Classification (NCBI taxonomy): domain Eukaryota; kingdom Metazoa; phylum Mollusca; class Bivalvia; order Unionida; family Unionidae; genus Megalonaias; species Megalonaias nervosa. Next base: position 32,990 of record JAECUM010001033.1, on the reverse strand, counting down.
AACCATAAAGTAAAGGAGAAAACCTTGCGTGTTACAAGTTGTGTAATTGTGATTTCACTATCGGGCATGGAGGTGCCCATGACATAAAACAGTATGAAAAAGCTCATAAACATCAGCTTGCTGCTTCATCATCAACAGCTCAGCCTGAACTTGTGACTTTTATAAATGCCAGAGAGAATCTTAATGTAATATGATCAAAGTTCTGTTTACTAAATTTCTTTTGGAAATGAACCATGCTCAGTTACTAGTGTTGCTGGTGAGTTATTTTACACACTATACAGACAGTAACAAATTGCAAATTATACTTGTGTGCCTGAAGGAAAACAGTTCGATAAAAAAAATCACACAGAATTCAGATCATCGATGAAAGATGGCAAATTGGAATTGATAATAATTGAAAAACCAAAGTGTGGAAAAGGCTCCTATAAACAGCCTGTCTCTGAGTGTGTGTTGCATTCTTGCATCTTCTGAATGGGCACCTGAATGGAATAGGATGCCCATTCAGAGGGTGCAAGAGTGCAACACATGCATCTTTGACATTAAATAATTAAGTAATTTACTGTCCTACTTTACTGGTGATTGTTGTAAATAGTTATATATGCATGAAAGTTTTAAAAATCAGTGTTTGTCCCTGAAAGTCCAGTATATCAGTACTCCGGAGTTGGCAGCTATGCCTGGTTCCTTTCTAAGAACAGGTTGCAGTCTCCTTGATCTGTTGAGAGAAGCAATGCTGCAGGATGCTGTATGTATCCCTGTGATGTTACCCAAGAGGCACAGACAATATCCATATCAACTGTCAAAAACTATTTACTTAGCAGGCAGGAATGCAAGACGTAACAGCTTTTGAAGACTGTGGGTCTAAGAATAGCATGTGAGGGCTGAAGATGTATCGGAAGTGCTTACAAAGGACTCTGATTTATATAAGCTCTTGTGTACTACATGAGAAGAACTTAAAGAACCTTGGTTTTTAACTATTTTATCATCAGATTAATGATAACCACATCTGCTCATTAGCACAACACATCAAATACAATCAGTATGTTTTCTTCTGATATTTACCCCACCCCTACCCATGTGAGAATTAATATTACTTTTACGTATATTCTGAAAATTCCACTAAAAGTGGTTAAAAAATGGTCAAATTATGACATTCTGAATCTGTATTTATCAGTGTGTGTGTGATTTGGATTTTTAATGTAGCTTTAACAAATTTTCAGTCATATCGCTATGATGTCTGCAGTGTGACAGTTTATAGTCATGTCTAGCACTTGGGCATCATACCACAGACATATAGTATGATGTCCCACCCAATTACATTATCCTGACACCAGGCTGACCAGTCCTAACACTAACCTCCTAATGCTAAGCACTAAGCGAAGCAGCTGTTAGCACCATTTTTTAAGTCTTTGTTATGACTCTGCCGGGGTTCAAACCCGTGACCTCCTGCATCTGAGGCAGACGTCGTAACCAAAAGGCCAGGTTGGAGCGGTCTGTATATATCAGTACAATGTGAGTAGCAACAAATGTTAGCATCATCCGAGACAAATGAAGGTCATTGCTATTTCTATAACAATTGCTCTTTCTATGCAATGTCATTACAAAAAATATCAAAGAAAAAACAATATTTACACTTTTTGTACTTGGTTGCTGATCCCTTCTGAGATCAGACTTGTTCGGACTTCATGTAGTCATTTTTCAAGCCTGGATTTAACTTCCCACCAAACATAAATTATCAATAATACTATGCATTGCAGGTGAAAATTTCTTTTATCAATTTTTCTAGTACTGTTCTCCTGGAAACAAGGAACAAACAACTATACTCCTAAAAGATCCATTCCTCATTTGGAAGCTCTTTTGCAATAACTGGCCACAAAATTTAATGAATGATTCAGACACACGTCAGAGTCAATACTGCTTTAAACTGGAGTCAAGTGTTCATCCACAAAACATTGCTGAAATATGCTTGAATTTTTTATGCACCATACAGAACTAAATACTGGTCACCATTCATCATTCGGTCTCCTCAAAACGTAAACTTTTTTTTATCTCTATTCAAAACTGCTCCAGTTTCATTGCAAAACTTTACTCCTGACCAATGGTTTTTAAACATCCAATTCAAGCATTTAGGATTCAGTTCCTGCAATGTAAGGAAGACGAGTCCAGTTTCCCAGCGGGTTCATGCTTTGCATGCTTCATGGCACAAAGGGACAGAAATACAATACTAAACCTCTTTCTACACAGGTCAACTTTAAACTCTTTAATCTTTAATTAATGCTTTCAGAAACATTAACACTAAGAAACTCATTAACAACTACAGCTAGGTCCTGCAAAGACGATTTACAACTGCAATAAACATGATCAACACTTTCACTCATAGCCTTACAGTCTCCCCACTAATTTCTCATTTTCAATGGACCTCCTCTTATGAAACATTCTAAGAATGCCTGAATTGAAGAAAACAATATTCAATGTATCTAATACTAAAATCTTTTAGGCCTAATTTATTACTGCTTGATTCTGACCCCATGTCAACTGCTTACTCTAAGACACCAGTGTTCTGTTTTATATCACTGGGGGGGGGGTCTAAACATGGCATTCACAAAAATATACAATTTCAAACAGTAATCAAGATGTTCACAGTCTATAAATCTTGGCAAATGTTTGAGTCTGACCTAGTCTAGTTATAGGTTAATTGTACCTTGACATCCGATGTGTCTCTCTGGCAGTTCTTCCAGGCCTGACTAATGGAATAAAACGTTCTGTTGGCATGATCAAACTTTCCTCCTTGAAAGTTCAGAAACAAAGTGGTGAATGGTTCCTGAAACAAAAGAGCAGTAATACAATTTTCTTCTTTGTCCTTCAGCATAGCTGCCAACCCCCAAGTACAAAAATACTGATTGCTTATGACAAAAATACTGATTTTCAGGACCAAATACTGATTTTTAAAATTTTAATGCATATGTAACTACTTACAACATATACAACCATCAGTAAGGTAGGACAGTGCCTTACATAATTATTTAATCTCAAAGATGCATGTGTTGCACACTTGCACCTTCTGGACAGGTACCCTGTTCCATTCACGTGCCCATTCAGAAGGTGCAAGAGTGCAACACACTCAGACACAGGCTGTTTATAGGAGCCTTTTCCACACCTTGTTTATTTTTTTCAATTATTAACGATTCCAATGTACCAACTGTCACTGATAATCTCAATTCTGTGTGATTTTCTTACTGAACTGTTTTCATTCTAGCATACGAGTAATCCTTTGCGATTTTACCGTCTGGAAAACGCGTGCAAAATAAATCGCCAGCAACACTAGTAACTGAAAGAGGAAGGTTCATTTCTAAAAGAAATTTAATAAATTGAATTTCAATCGAATTACATCAAGGTTCTCTCTGGTATTTATATACATCCAAGTTCAGGCTGAGTTGTATGATGAAGCAGCAAGTTGATGTTTATTAGCTTTTTCGTGCTCTTGTATTTCATGTGCGCCTCCATGCCCAATAGCGAAATCACATTACACAATTTCCAAAACGTAAAGTCATCTCCTTTACTAGATGATTTCACAAATCTAAATAAGACAGCACAATTGTCCTTTCAGTTCTGTTTTCTTGTCTTTTCTGGTGAAAATTCTGAATATTCTGCTTTCCTATTCAACATGACTAGAAGTTGAATATTACGAAGATGAGACAGAGTTAGCGGTAACTGTTTGCGAAATCCAATATGGCGGATAAAGACAGGCATTGTAGCCTCGATTTCGAATGAACCAATCATATTGTAGAACTGTATTCCTATATACATGCGATACATTTCTATCAGAATGGAACCGAGTGCCTGTTCTAAACTGAAAATTGCAAGGAAATTTTTTATTTTTTTATTTTTTTTATTAAAAAACGTATTTTTTGCAAAAAAAACCTACACCCATACTCAGGTCCAAAATACAGGACAAATACGGAAAAAACGGGACAGTTGGCAGTTATGCTACAGCTGTTAAACAGCTACATAAACTAAAGTACTATAGTGGGTCATTTTAATGTGTGTCTGAGCGTGAGAGAGACATGGACAAACTTTCATACTTGTTATGACTAACACACACACACAATGATTTAAAGTTTTCACAGCACTTCCTGCTCTGGAGAACAATAAATGCTGTAAATTTTCAAGTAAATTAAATTCTGAATAATTCTTTTTTAAAATATTAATGGAAACATTACCATATCTGCATGTCCTTTGCATTTCATGTGTTGCTTCAGCTGCATTAATTCTGTATTTCATCTGCATTCCATTTCCATTATATATATATATATATATATATCATCTCTTAAATTTTTGATAGACAGTGTCAGAAATACATTCTGAATTTATATTTATTGCTTCAATTCATCTTTTTCTTTCCTTTCATTTGGAATGTGTTTACCTAACTCAGGGTTTCCATTAGTATTAAATGGAGAGAACTGTGTTCATATCTTAAAAAAAGTGAGCTTTAATAATATATATACTCCATAAAATTCAAAAATGGCACTGAATTTATGATAAAAATGTAACAATCGTAATCAACATACAAAAAGTTGTGGAGTATTTCTCAGTTAATTTAATTTCTTATTTCATTCCATTTAAATAACACCGTACGGATACAACTACTTGTGATATCCTCACACCAATGGCAGCTGTTTCAACCATATCACAGCTTGTTCAAGAAATACTGTAAGTCAGTGTAAAGACCCTGATCTCAGATGATTGTGCATAAGGGTTTTTGGCTCTGGAAATGTACCGGCAGCCCAAAGATACAGGTAAATAGACTTTCAAATACATTTGTTTATCTCAGAGAGATATGCTAGGACAGCCAACTGCCTGGCATAGAGATATGCTAGGACAGTTAACTCTCTTGCACAGAGATATGCTAGGACAGCCAACTGCCTTGCACAGAGATATGGTAGGACAGCTAACTGCATTGCAAAGAAATGTGTAGGACAGCCAACTGGGCTAATCTAGACAAGATTCAAACTTATTACCCACTGGATGCAGTCTAGGGAAATGACTGAACCACCATGTTATGGAAGAAAATATTACTGCAATATACTAATATTACTGCAATATACTAATCCACAGTGTCCATCAACGTAAAGTTTAGTCGAAAGTTTGATTAATCTACATGCAATAGCATTAAAGATACGGAGGATGCAAAAATGGCTGAAAATCAAAAACTCCACTCATGCTGAAAGTTGCTGCGACCTAATTTTGGCACTGTTACGTTACTCTCCTGAAGATGCATCGACTAAAAAAGCTGCATTAGTGAAGGTGAAACAGGGTTGAAGATACTGAAAGCGAAACAAATGGATGGCTGAAAATACAAAAAGTCAATTGTTTAAACTAGGTCCAAGGTATGGATAAGATACTCTCCTTATGATACATCCACATATCAATTTTAATGAGTATCAAGTTAAAAAGAGTCCTAGATACTAATGTGGATATGTAAGAAAGCTTGAGAGTAGCTTCCAGTAGGTCAGTGGTTCTTTCTGGAGTTTACATGGGTTCTCCCTCCACCAAATCTACTAGCTGCCATGTCTAACCTACCATGTGCTGAAAAATGGTGCTAAACCCGTAACAATGACAAAAAAAAGTTATATCCATCCCAACTTCATTGCAGGAGGACAACTTGGTCTCTTGCAGGTTTCTGAAGATTAATTGGACACTTGACCATTCTTCTCAGTGTTTGTTCTGTGTTTCATTGAGTAACAAGAGTTGTAAATTCAAACATGCTTTGTGTTACATCTTACCACTCTAAGGAGCCAGTTAAGAGTGAAGGCAGCAGTGGAGTAGTGGGTGCCATAGTGAAAGGGAGGGATCTGATCATGTTCCCAGCTCTTGTAACGCTCCTCAAAGAACTCCTTCCTGGATGGATTCAGAGCTCCAACAGGCTGCATATAAAAAAAACAACAACAAAAATTGTAAATTTCTTTGACATGGCAAGCAAAATGTCCTATCTATCAGCATCATACATCTGAAAATTTTGCTTTATATGAATAATTTGTTTTACAGGCCCAAATTTAAGACAGAACCTAAAGAAAAACCCATATTTCTGCACTTATAATCTCCATTCTAGGATAGTACGTTATTTTGGAATTATCTAACACAAAGCATTAGAATATAATCTCCGTATTTTTCTTAAAATTATATCCTAGTCTAAGCATTGTCCCTATAATAAGAAATTCCACAATTCAGGATTTTTGCCAGAAATTAACACACCAATCCAACTGACTACTGTTTTATGTCGAAAATGCAGACTTCTAACCACATCAAACATTCTGTAAAATGTTCTGTCTCACCTAAGAAGCCAAATCATTGTATATAATCTGACAAATTGTCTAAAAAGGTTAATATAAACTTCCACATAGCAAGATTCCATAATGCAACAGAATCAGATTCTTTCTCTGAAATAATAAGGAAGAACCACAGTAAACGACAAAAGTGTTTATGCATGAAAACTGACCTAACTGCAAAATGTAACTGAAGTGTGATGGATGAATGGACAGATGGATAACATTTAATGCCCATACCACTGTTTGTGCTCGGGTATAAAAATGCATACCTTTGTCAAACCCTATCCTGTCTCAATATGCAGGTGAGAGGAAACACACACACACACACACACACACAAATAAAAAAATACTTTTTTTATTCTTACTTCCAACTGCACAAAAAAGAAAGGGGTTTCAGAGTAGGTTTGCATGTATATACTATAATATGGAAGAATCAATGTGGCTATAAACACAAAATACTTAACCCAGTTAGAAAAGCATAAAATGTAGGTCATAGTGACACTCTTTGGTTGTAAGAGTGTAGTATCAATAGATGTATCCTATTATCAAATTTCATTAAAATTTCAACAAAGTCATTGAAGCATGAAATACAGGTCACAGAGACCTTTGGTTGCAGCAAGAACTTAGAACTTGTCAAGTTGCATCCACCTGCAAAAGTGTCATGATTCCAGGTAGGACAGTATGTATACAGCAGCCAGAAACTCAGAAACTCATGTGGTCATAAGTTAAATGCATAAACTTAACCAAAGCTAGTAAAAGATGAAATAGAGGTCACAGTGAGCTCTGCTGTAAGGGTGTGGTAGTAATATGAGATGTATCATCTTTAATTTCACAATTCTAGCACAAAAGGTACCTCAGAAATGAACATCAAATACAAAATTTAGCAAAGTCAGTGAAGCATAAGATATGTATCATAACAACCTACGAGCATTGCTTTTCAAGAAACATGTTGTTGTAGGGTTTAACTCCATTTTTCAGCACAAGATAGGCTATACATGGTGGCCAGTATAATTGGTGGAGGAAGAACCCTGGAAAACCCTGGGAAGAACCACCAACCCATAAGAAGCTACAGGCAAGCCTTCTCACATACCTACGTTAGCTGAGCCTGAGACTCAAACCCACAAAGACAGAGGTGAGATGGCAGTGATCCGGAATGGTGAGCGCTTTATACCACTCGGGGCCCCTTCAAGACACATTCCCCTACCAAGAGTGGCCCTGAGTGTCTGAGTGGTCTAAAGTGCTCACCATTACGGATCACTGCCATCTCGCCTCTGTCTGCGTTGGTTCGAGTCTTGGGCTCGGCCAAAGTGGGTACATAAGAAAGCTTGCCAGTAACTTCTCATGGGTCAGTGGTTCTTTCTGGGATTTTCCAGGGTTCTTCCTCCATCATTTATACTGGCCGTTATGTATAGCCCATCTTGTGCTGAAAAATGGTGTTAAACCCTATAACAACAACAACAAAATCCCCCACCAAGTTTCATGGTTCTAGATAGGACTGTATACAGAAAGCATGGTGAAAACAACGTGGTCAACAGCTTCATGCAAAAGCATAACCTAAACCAGTAAAATGTGATATTTCCGGAGTGGTTTTAACAGCACTTTTAACATGTTAGTGGCTACATCATGCTAAGAAATGGAAGCCAAGTTATTTGCCCAAAGACACACCAATGCCAGGTATTGTACCCGTTACCCTTGGATTACAAGTCTGACACTACAAACTGAGCTACCGCAGTTTTCTGCGCATGGTACTAAGAAAGAAGCATACAACCACCAAGTTTGATGATTCAAGTATGAACAGTAAATACACAAAATTTAAGCAAAGTTGGTGAGGCATGAAATAATAGTCTCAACAACCTACTTTAAAGATGAGGTTATAGTACTCAACAAGATCCATCATTTCAGTATATTTCATGATACCAGGTGTACAAGTATTATACAAGAAGTATAAAAACCTATGTGGTCACAAGTTAAAAGTATAAACATAAGCCAGTAAAATGTGTCAGAGCAACCCACTTTTGTTGTAAGAATCAGGCACATTAGAAATATGCATGCATTCATTTAGTTTGATAATTCTGGTACAAACAGAGCTTGAGATCAAACCCAGGTCTGTGAGGTGTGAAATATGGCAGACAGTAACCTACTTGTGTGATGACGGTACAGTACACATCAAAATGCATCTCCTCACCAAGTTTCATGAATCTAGGTTAACAGTCAGAAGTTAAATGCAAACACCGGACCTATGTGAACAAAATTTGAAATGTAGGTCACAGTGACTTGTTTCTTATAAGGGCGTGGTGCTAAAAGAGATGAATACAATCATGTAGTTTTATGATTCGAGCTGGAAAAGAGGTTAAGAAATAATAAAAAAAAACAACCAAAGTAGGTGATGTATGAAGTGGTGACCTACTTTATGATGAGGATGAAGCAGTCACTAAGTTTCATGACTCCGGTCTCATTTTATAAACCTGAGCTAAATGCAAAGACTTAACAAAGAATATACAAAGAATCTTATCCCCAACAGCTGCCTCCTCGCACCATAGGTGCAATGAAACCCACCCCAAACTGTTGTCTAGTACCCAGGATGAAATAATGGCAGAGATTTTGTGAGGCTGTATATATGTATAAATTTTCATCAGTAGAGAGGAGCTAAAAAGTACTGAATTTCTTTGAGCATACCTTTGACAAATCCCTGAAGTTGCTGGGCTGGCTAAGATCCAGCTCATCTGAGTCATAATTGACAATAACCCATGGGAACACTGGATACTGGTTCAAATCATTATATGTTCTCCCTGCAAAATTCAAAGGTATATATAAAGATATCAACTTCTTTTTGAAAAAGAAAATGGTGTAATATTACTTACACAGACAAAAGAAGCACCTATAAAAGTACCTTCTCAAAGCCAAGAGATCTTTATATACAATCCAAACATCCTGGCCAAAACTGTACATAACTCTGTGTAATTAATCTAAATATATGGACCTTGTTTTTCTAAAAGCTTTATTTTCAAAATAAGTAACAATTTTCAATAGTACTTAAAAATTGCAAGACATAAAGTTCAGTTTCTAAAGTTAAAAGGAAAAATAATTCAAGTTGGAACATAAACTAAGGGATGTTTAAACCATACCTAAAAATGATGAGCGTACAATATGTAATTATCAGAAATGTTTCATGGAGAGCTAATTCTACCTAGAATTTTTTTTAGTTCTCAAATTTAGTCCTATTTAATAATATTTATCAGTAATGATTTATATCAGTTTGGGGATAATGATATAAGTTTTCCTACATACTGTTTATATAGCAACATAAAAAATTCAGTTTTCATATGCTCACTTCCATTGAATAGTGACATTATAACAGGTGGAAGTAGTTATAAAACAAAAAATACAACTGTACAATAATATGGAAATGGCTGCAAAATTTGCATGCACATATGCACTGTAGGCTATTGACAGAGTAAAACAAATGAAGGTCATAATGGTACATACCAGATCTTTATCACATATCCACTTTGTTTGACATGACAATCCTTAAGGTTGTTCACAGCTATTTCATCTTAAGCAAGTAATTGTAATCCAAGAGTTCATGAACTGACACAATATTCACTATTCAAGATATTCAGTTGGTTCAAACGTTTCAAGTAATGCCATGCCAATCTTGGTAGAATGTAAAAGAAGGGGTAAAAACTTGTGCAGATCTGATAGCATGTATATGGTGGAGAACAGTGTTTTCCAGTATGCACATATTGAAAGGCACCACAGGTCTGTAAATAGTGATTATCTGCAAATTGCGAATTACTAATCTGACAATTTCTATATTTGGCCCGGGCCTGCTGTTACTTCAAGTTCATAGCTGCAATATACACGCAATGGAGCAGCTTCTTTTACATTATCCTGACAAACCATATCAGATATAAACTTCTTCTTCTTCTTGTGAGGTTTGACACCATTTCTCACTGCAAGATAGGCTATACATGGCAGCCAGTATAAGTGATGGAGGAAGAACCTGGGAAAACCCCAGTAAGAACCACCCACCCACAGGAAGCAACTGGCAGCTTTCTCACATACCCACACTGGCCAAGCCCATGCGGAGAGAGGTGAGATGGCAGTGATCAGTAAAGGCAAGTGCTTTATACCACTCTGCCACCTAGGGTCCACACATAAAAACAGAGGGAAAACTTTAAGAGATCTATACATAATACCACTTTTTCACTAACATTTTTGAACAAGGAATAAATCATTCTAATAGGAAATTATGTAAATTGCTGGCCTTTTTTAAAAGAAAAAGTGTGGAGACATTTGTACAACAAAACTTTATCATGTGACTATTGTTAATTTGCAAGCAATGATATTATGTAACCCATTTTACCTAGCTCACTTCCATCCAGCACTGAACTTGTTGGCACATCAGTACACAATATATAATTAATTTTCCAGACAAATAATTTGGAATGAAAAAAAAAGTAATTTTCATTAGCACACAGAATTATCTGGGTAGTTGGAAAAATATTTATGAAAGAGTTTGAAAATATGGAGGTAAAAGCACATTTTAAAAAATATTTCTAATACCTGGGTCCAGGACTATTATAAAGAAAATTTTGGCTCAAAGTGGCTGGGTCCATATAGTATGGAAATAAAGTTAGCTACACAAAAAAGCAAGAGATTGTTTTTGTTTATGCATATTCTCAAATACATGTAGTACATGTGTGCTCTAATGCAAGTGTGTGAGCAAAATATAATGTATTTGAATAAGACCAGAAAATGAAATTAGTTTAACTTTGTATTTATATTCTTTACCCCTTCAAGTGCAGACACCTTTCAATCCTTATTTTTTCATTAGAAACATGTATTATGAATATATTAGTATTTAATGGCACCTCAGCAAAGTAGTGGATACATGTTTTGAAATTAAAAATATAATTCCATGAAATAGATTAAACTTTCTACATTTTCTTTAGTTTAAACCAGGCATTCAGTTATGTTCACACTTTATTCACATCTGAAACTTGCAAAGGTTTGAAAACTTTTTTGTTGTACAGACAGCTCATGGCCTTTGAAATGTTTTGTGCTCTAATCAGCTCTGATGAGACTTGTTCACATTTCCTCTGACCATTCCCAACCTGCTATCCAAATGTTTATCACTAAAAGTAAAATTTTAGACAAAACTCATATTATGATGCAATCTGTTTGTGTCAGTTCTGAAGTCTGAAGTGTCCCTCATTTGAGCAACAGTTTTATCGGATAAGGGAGGAAACTTTCTACAATATTTACAGAACATCCAAGTTTTTTCATATCAATTACAATCAGGGATTGTTTTTGTTTCAAATGATGGAGAAATATTGTGCATTTCTCTTTTTGATCTTTGTTCAACAACTAATCAGACTCACAATGATTTGGCCTTTGAGTTCAAGCACTTGAGCTCTCATTATCTTTATTTGAGGGCATTTTCAAAACACTTTAACAGTCTTGTGATGAGTCATCAGAAAATTTTATAATCACATATCAAACTAAGCTGCCATTGTGGATCACTATTTCCTGCAGTTTCGTAAGCTGAATCCACAAAAAGTGAGCTCTTTTATATTGTGTTGTTAAGAGCGCCTAATCAACTACATTTATATTTTAGCTAACCATAAGTTTCAAGGATTTTATTTGTTACTTTTATCATTTAGTTTAAATATGTTTTACAGAATTTTAACATCTATACATTTTAATCTTGTTTTCTCATTGATATTTATTTGGAAGTGTTCACCTTCCAAAATCTTTATTTTCTGAAATTCATGTCAGTTTTCAAACTTAACCTTCAGTTGGCACCGTATAGCTACCTTCGTGCTGAGGAGCCATAAAATACTACTACATCACACAGTCCTTTTACCTTACTATTTGTATATGCTACAGTACTGCTCAAACCTAATAACTGATAGGCAAACACGAGCTCAGGGACATTTTCTAATGAAGAAAAATAGTTGGGTCACAAGTACCACAGTAATCAGTCCTGCAGCTTAGACATAAGGAATTTTTAGCCCCTGAAAGGGACACATTTCTCATATGTGTCACAATGGAATCCAAACGTTTGTAAATATCAAGTCTACTAAGTTGCATGTAAATATCATGTCTACTTGTATCTACGCAATTATCTTGTCGTATGTGTGTAAATATCATCTACTTGTATGAAAATATGTTTACTTGTATATAAATATCATATTTGTATTGCATGTAAATGTCATGTCTACTTTTATGTAAATATGTCTACTTGTATGTATGTAAATATCACATCTACTTGTATGTATGAAAATATCATGTCTCCTTGTTTTATGTAAATATCACGTCTACTTGTATTATGTAAATATCATGTCTACTAGTATGCATATACATATCACATCTAGTTGTATATAATTATCACGTCTACTTGTATTTATGAAAATATGTCTACTTCTATGTATGTAAACATCATGTCTACTTGTATGCAAATGTCATGTTTACCATTATGTAAGTATCATACTTACATGTATTTAAGTATCTACTTATACGTATGTAAATAACATGTCTACTCTGAACTAATTCAATTTCTATACTATATTCCTACTTGAGAGCAACTATATGTAGGAATTCAAGCACAATGATCAAGAAATAAGCTTATCTACCAAGGAAATATAACATGCCAATGCAACAAACCTGCAATGGTGTTCAAGTACATAATATAGTCAAAGTTTGAGATCTCTCTCCTTTGCCACTTCTGGGTCATACTGGATAATTTATACAGCTGCTTTCCCGATGCTAACGACATTCTCCTGTAATGATGCCAAATTAAAAGCAATGAAAAAATTAACAACTAAATTTGGAACTATATAAAACATAAAAGGACATACCATTTAGATAAAGAAATTGTCAATGGTGCAAATGACTTAAGAATTTCTTGGTTTCATTCCAGCTGGTAATTTTAGGGATACTTTCCCAAATTAAAATGTCTCATGGTCATGTACCCCAAAATGGATAACGGCAAAACCTTATTCCGAACAACTCAAATGATGTTGTCTGGGGCACATTTTCCAAATCAATCTTAGCCATTTTGGAAACAGCCCATTGCAATTTTTACAGGAAACAAATCTTTGACAAGTAAAGAAACTATGTGTCTGATGATATATCAAAATATCCACAATACTGATTCTGCCATCAAAAGATTTAGAAAAAAAGTATAAACAAAGGGAGATAATTGGTGCTCAATACTGTTCAATATTTTGGACTAAATAATGCCTTAATCATCCATCTTGATTTACCAAGTTTGATTAAATCTCTTTCATAAATATCAAATTTGGTTAGTACACTCATTGGTTAGAAGTTTTCAGTAACTTTATTCTAACTGAAATGGAACTTTCTCCATACCTAACATTATCACTGCATATATAGCAACAAAATATGAAGCAAAACACAACTGCACCACTAATGCAAAGGGATGCTACTTCATCTGGTCACTGCCAGTGTCATACGATTCTGATCCACTAATTTTATCCCCTTTAACTTTTTATTGATTTTGGAAAATTCATAAATAAAGCAAGTTCTGATTTTAATTTTGTTACATTTTATTCAATTTAATCTTTTACATTCTATCAGAAAAATTTTATGATGTTTTGGCAAAATGCTACGAGTTTTTTATATTAAAAAAAAAATGAAGGGCTTTTCAAGAATGAAACTTTTTGCAAATTCAAGGAGTTTTCAAGGCAACCCCTCAAATTCATGGAATTTTCAAAGTTGTAAAAGCCAAGGAAATGCCATCTCTCAAATGGTAAAAGACTGCAATATCACCTTATTAAAATTCTGAAAATAAACAGTTGTTACAGGGCAAGTTCAGCCAATCTGATACAAAATCACACCATTAATAAGTGTGGTCTCTCTCATTAACAAATATTTGAGATCCTTATGATACAAGCCCATTTTCAACGTCTAATCAAAATCAAATCAGAAATATGTCTTCCAAGAAAGGTAAGAAGCTCAGCCAATCAGATGAAAGATCATCTCATCAATGTATGACTCTTGCTCATTAACCAAGCTCTTGGTGACATGTACCTATTCAAAGTTTTATCAAAGTCGTATCAGAAAGTGAATCTGAAATATGTTCAATATGGTCTCCAGACTGGCAATTGGATGTAATCATGCTGTCTATATATATTGATGGAACAGACGAATTTTGGATCTTTTCAGAAGGGCTGGATTCAGGATTAAGCAGAGTTTGTTTCCTTATGTTAATATGATCTGGTAATGTATCTGATAGCAAAATTGCATTTCACTCACAAAGCTCATCTTTGGCCAACAGGTCTATTTAGCTTGAAGGAACATTAAGCATACTGACCTTAGATCCAATTTATCACTTAGCCCAGTGGTTTTTAACCTATGGGTCAAGACCCAAATCTGGATTGCCATGCTGTTTGAGTGGGTTGCCAAGCTCAACCTTAGTAATTTGAAATTTCCCACCCATGTGGTTTTTTTAGCATTTGATGGATCATGAGGCTAACACCACAAACCTAATCTGGGTTGATGCCCCAAAAGGTTAAGAATCAGTGACTTAGCCCTTTGGCCAAAAGCCAAGGCATCTCAAATTGTTGTGATAACTTTATATTTTTTTCATATCACTATTTTAACTACATGGTGATTGAGATTACACATCAATATGCCAAAATGTTAAACTTATCAGGGCATTTGTTGTGGGAGTCTTTTTATGTATAACACAGATAATTATTACTGTTAGATAACGTAGTATTTTTTGAGTCACCTTTACAGTTGTTGGACTGTTCTGCAGATGCAGAAAATTTACACCCAAGCTGAATAAACCTTAGGTCCACAGCCAACCCTATCAAAATGTGGTCCAGCAGCATTCAGCTGATGACCAGAATAATTCAGCACAGTATACACATTGTTTAATTTGCCAACTGATTTTATGGAACTTTTCAATGACAACATGCTCAATTATAAAATGAAAATAAAAAAAAAAATAACTGGCAATAATATTCTTGCATTACAAACTACAAAGCCATCTTAAGTCAACCTCTGCCTTCAGACTGACAGTTCCAAACATTTCTTTTCTTTTTGGGACAACTGTAAAATGTTGGGTTTTTTGGAAAGTTACCTCCCTTACACTGCTTGCAAAATCTTTGCATCAAGACTTGTGTTATATGATCTACCTTGCTTGACCCAGTCCATATTTAACCCCAACTCCAACCCTGGGGAGTGCATTCGTAACTTTCTTGACTGTAGCATGGTCAGGCAAGGCAAACATGACAGCAGCTGCAAATAGAAGAAAGCTAAATGAGCACTAAGCATTTATTTGCAACATTCTAATCATCATTAGTATCATTTCAAATAGCTTGACAATTATTTAACTATCTGTTTGAAGCACATAGAATTATTCATACAACTAGGTTACTTCTCATTTAAAGAAATTTCTCTAAAAAAGTGTGCATACTTTATGAACAATTTTTAAGGGTCAAATAAAATCCTTCTCTGTAATGTCAGAGCAGATGGAATCTAGGTTCCCTTCTTTAAAACTCACCCATGACTCTGCTTAAACATAGATACAGGGATAGAAGATAGTTACAGATAGAACAGCAGAAATCATCATATGCAATGGCTGACCAACAAACCCAAATCTGGTCTTGAATAATGAGCCAATAGGTGGGGGTCTGCATAATTTGCTTAAGGACGACAACTTGAGAAATGTCAGTGAATATGAGATTTGAAAAGCTAATAAATTTACACAGCCAAGTCCAAGCAACCAAATTTATGTGTATTTTCTTATGCTACACTTAGTTTAATATCTAGACCGAAGCCAACCATTCCAATTCTGGTGGAATCATTCCTATTTTTAGCATCATATTATGCTATTATGATCACTTCTATCAGCTTTCAATTTTTCAGTCTGATAAAATATTATACAACTGAAATGCAGTTGGAGAATGGTAAACACTGGTATATCTAGATCACTGAAAATGCTTTTAATGTCTGACTGCAATTCTTTTATGACAACATGCCTATGCATTGGTATCACAAAAGCAACTGAGTATTGACCAATAAAAATCATGTCAGCTAGGCACCTGTTTCACATGAAAAAGTTCACAACAGATAACAAAACAAACATCCACTGAGGACTGTACCTCACTGAAAACGTGTGTCACAGAAATTCCAAACAGGATATAAAAGACATCAAGACTGAATGAACGCCAATCATTTGTAGTGTTTTACTGATAAACGTCATAATCTCACATGCCACTAACAACATCTGCAGGAAGCTGGCTTTAACCAAAAGTATTCTGAATCAAGAAGGTTTAATTTTTAAATAGGCTGTTGGATAAAATATCTGAAGTATTCCCACTTTTATCTTAAGTTTCCAATACTTTAAGGTTAATATTCCTAATTTACATTGGTAAGTATTAGCTTCTCTATCTCTGTCCCCAAATGAGGTTAAATGCATAGAAAAATAAAGGGAGAAGTACCCTGTCACTTATCGTCTGTAGAATAATACCTCCACTACTGTATATACTCGCTTGTAAGATGAGTCCAACTGCAAACTGCACAGACCCAGATCTGCTGTCACATAATGCACTGGCAGATCTGGGTGTGTGCAGTTTGTTAGAAGTAATCTGTAGAACAAATAAGATAAATCCTGGTCTGCAGGCATACACAAAGAAAAATACATGGTGGTAGGTCAATGTTTTTTTTTAGTATGAGAATTATTTAGATTACAGAAAACTTATGCAGCTGATTTATGTCAAGTCATAAAGCACTAATGAATTCCCAAGGTCTTCTACATTTTTTTCTTTAACTTTACCATTTTCCTTGACAGGACTGTTTGTGTGATTATTGCATTTACAAAAACATCTATCTTTTCATTAGGAAGCTGAAGCAGCACAGTTGGTAGAGCATCAGACTTGTAATCCAAGGGTCAAAGGTTCAATACCCACCCTTACCATCCCAAATTAGCTGCCTTGGTGTGTCCTTTTGTAAAGGCACTTACTGCCCATTTCCTTGGCATGATATAGACAATTAAAGTGCTGTTAAAAGCAGCAAAAAACAAAATTATCTGTTCATTAGGTAATACGAGACAAAAGGATCAGAAATATGGTGTTTAGGGTGGCAGCAAGTTCACCATATTAATATGCATGGATTTTGTTTCTTACTGAACTTCTCTGAGATCTGGACGATATAAGCATATATTCCAAGTTTGATCCAAAAAATTTCTTTCTGTTACAAGCCCATGTTAATATGCCTATCAACTCCAGAGGTGTAGTGACAAGAATTTTTAGATGGCCACTGTGGCAGTCATATTTGATGTCCAAGCAACACCCTTTTCATTCAGGAACAACTAAACCTTGGGATGAACATGCATGTATTTTCATGGCAATCCTCCAAGCTGATAACAAGCCACTGGATAAAGAAATTTAGATAGGTGACAACCCATGCATTTTCTGATTGTAAAGAACAGCATTTCTATTTCTACCTGATTATTTTACAACATGGATTTTGTTTTACACACATGGTGTGTTCTAATGTTAGAAATACCAAAATATTTAACTAAAGGAATTTGTTCAATTAATACTTTTACAAGGTACAGGTATTTAAGGTGAGACATTAGAATTATGTTCTTTTGTGCCAATTATTCTGACAAAACTTTTATAAAACTGACACCCTGTAAAAAGCCAAAACTGCTCTGTCCACTCTTATGCATATCTATTTCTCCAAAAACATATAGTTTTGAAAAACAAAATTCATTACGTTCCCTGCAAACATTTCATGAAAACAGGATGAAAAAAAAGAACTCCCACCAGCAGTTCCATATTAGGAAACAATTGACCCCTATGGTGTAAAACCTGGAAGTCACATTCTGATACGTAGGAGTCAATTCTGATGGTTGATACTAATCATGTCTTAGCAATACGGTACCTTTTTTCAAAGGACAGTAAAACACATGACTACCAATGATGTTGACTCAGATCTATTGGCATATAAAGCACTTTTGCTGGTCTGTGTAGTTCTCTTTGAATCATCAGAATAAACAGGACAAATCCAGATCTAGAAGTGTATTATGAAAAGTGTGTTTGCCATTCATAAGAGCCTCAGCTATTTATAACAGGGAAATATAGTATTGAAACCTGGCTTTCTCCAATACTTGTCCAGAGGGCTACAGCACTGGAATGGTACTCGCACAAATGGAGTATGGTAGATAAAAATATTGATACTGCATGGTGCTTGTTTAATATTTGCCCAGAGGGACATAAGCAACTGAATAACTGTCACATAGTCGAGTAAGGTACCCAAAGTATTGCCAACTCATGGTGTTTGCTTTCAATACTCACAAAGAGGGAAACAGAAAGCAAACAGAAATTCATATGATGACTGTCAAAATATATGAATGATATTGAAACTCTTTTAACTGTTGGAACATATTTACCTTGGTTTGATTTCTGCATCAATAAAGCACTCAATAAGAGTGTATCCTGCATCTACTTTGTAAGATCTGCATAATTACACAATACTTTGTGAAAGTGGGAGCTTGGATAAATGTAAGATGTAAGGAGTTAAACATTCACATGCTGTGAAGTAAAAACTCTAACTCTGCCCCAAACATTTGGGAAAGCTTTTCTCCTGCCTTCCTATTGTGCAATGATTCCAACCTAGCTGGAAATTTAATCTGTTAAAACTCTACTGAAATCTTTGTTATAAAATAGTTGATTGATAAATGCCATAATCAGCCGATGGATCAATTCTCAACACAAACATCCCTTTGTCTTGAAAATATTCTGAGTATATCATTTTATATTCCCAACATTTCATGAACAACCAGTAAAACAACACCTAGTTCTAAATTTGGACTTCAGTAACAACACCTCCTCACAGAAAAAAAAGACATAAATTTGCTTGAAAGGCATAAAAAGGTTAGGAAAGCAGTTAGGTATCAGAAGACTTTCTGTCAATGTCACACTAAAAGCAAGGTTACAAATCCCAAGGTAGGGCTCAAAATGTAGGTGTTTTCATAACTAATAAATAAAACTCATGGAATTGGATTATTATAGTGTCTGCAATAATGAAATCACAACTTGGTAAATAGGATTTTTTTGTTAATGTTCACCAGAGAAAATTAATGAAACAAGGTGAATGAAATACACACAATTTTGTGGAATGCTGCATATCTGCTTAAGTTTTAAGTAAGTAAATGTTATATGCACTTATTTTTACAGGTGCCAACTGAGAGTATATGTACACAGAGATGGACATGTACAAAAAAGGAAAGGTTAAAAAGCACGAAAAGAATCAGAATGAATAAGATACAAACAGACAGGCCAATTACTTAACTTGGGAACTGCTGGTCTTAAGAAGGGCAACTTGTCTTTTTCTTTTATGCACACATGTGCCCAGATGTTTCCAACAAACTTTCATCACATGTGACCATATTTTTAATAGACTTTTACACAAATGCCCCATTTTTTCTGTAGACACTTGCACCCATGTGTCCCTATATTTACAATAGCCTTTTACACACATGCCCTTATATTTTCAGTATACTTTTACACCTGCAGGTAAATACTTTTCAACAGACTCTTACACAAGTGTTTCCATAATTTTCCACAGATTTTCACATATGTTGCAATATCTTTTAATAGACATTTGCTTAGGTGTGCACTTATTGTACTGATTATGGAGTATCTGCTGATAAAGCTGCAATATTTACCAAAAATTTGTAAGCTTATAAACAATATACAATTTTCAAAAAAATGCTGTTTAATCGAAACAATTTCAAACTCTATCTTTCTGCCATCTACCACTAAGGTTTAATGTACACTGACAACTATTTACATACAAGACTTTGACAAGGTGCAAGCCATACCTCACTTAATCTGTGATTGTTCTTTTTCTATATAGCTTTCACTGCCTATTATGACTAATACAGTTTGCAAGTCATGTCTTTAGTGAATTCTGGTAAAACATCCCTCAGATCATTGAGATATTGTACTCCACCATAACATATACGTACATGATGAAAACATGACTAATGCAATCAGACATATGTCCTGGTCATGTGCAAATGATGCTACTGTAAGATCTACAATGACTACGGAACTGCAGTGGCATATAAACGTTAAACGATATTTCTCAAAAGTAAAATATTACTTATCAATGGTCCTGTTCAGAAAGGTTTTTTTTCAAAGGTAAATAATGTAATTTAAGAAGTCTGGTTGCCAGCATTATCAGTCAAACAGCATAATGTGTAACAAATGGTGCAACCAATTTTTGTAAAATTCAGCAATTTCCAAAGAGATTTCACATCATATGTGAAAATCATTTATACTATAAAGAAAGAATTTTCTTTAAGAATCCTCCAAACCAGTCCAATTAGGCAGAATTGTGGAAATATACAATTGGACTGGTAGTTACTGTGTGATTGATGGTCACATACATGTTCTTTTAAACTAATTCTTTACAAGTAGTAAACTAAACTAAGCCATTTACATGTGTAAGCATTGCAGCCTTATCTGCTGGATGTTTATATTACATTCACTAAAAATACTAGTACTGTCTAATTAACATTTCTTATGGTTTTCTAGCAATGTGTAGTCTGCATGGCTAACATACTGAAACTAGCACTACTTTCAAGGATCGTATAGGTAAGTACAGACCTGCCAACATTGATGAGATTATCTCAGTAAGGCAGTTGATTTTTTTCCCATAAATATGACCAGTTTTTAGTAAGGTGTAACAAAATATCATAAACTGCTATTGTAAAATTGGAAAATATATTTAAAAGTTCAATATTTGAAACATGCAGTGACGGTAAACATTATGTTCAACTGAAAAGGTTGTAAAGTACACATAGACATTATTTACCTTTATTACAGCTGCACAAAGTTCAGTTCCAAACCCTATGCAGCTCAATGGCTTCTTGCTATCTCTCAACTTAACGCAATTCTTGGAATTTTTTTCCATTTCGCATGATGACAGCAATCATTTCCCACCATGAGACATACTCAAATTGATATGTGATGTCCAATAAACTTAATTGTGTCCCTTCCTGCTTTTATTCACAAGAATCTGAATATTCCTCTTTATTCTTTTGTGCTGATTATTTTAACTTTTATGAGGCTTATTTTCCCTTCGTCTTCAGCGTGCATCACTTGCTGGATGCTATTTTTTTTTAAATTCTAGGACCAACATTTTGATCATGCAGATGCTTTGCATGAAAAAATATGTGCAGTTTAAAGCATCTGAGGTACAGTTATAAAGTTAGTCTGGTTTCCTAACTCCACTAATTCTAATATGAAACCCTGATCCAAATCTGGATTTTTCAATAACAATAATTTTTCCGCAGTTTTTTCTTTTTTTCCTTAAGTCTGTATTTTAGGGTCATTTTTGTACGACTTTCAGCAAAATTGTAAGGGTTGGCATGTCTGTAAGTACCATGGCTTTTTTATATAGCACTCCTCTGCCACTCCACATTTCCAGACCCAAGGGTTTTTATAAAATTCAGTACATATATTCTCTGTTTCTTCTATAACTGCATCTACCAAGTTTAGTCAAGAAATGTTCAAAAATGTTACTGAATTTCACACTTTAATATGGTTGACCTCTGACCCCCTGCCAGAGACATTTGGGGTAGGAGTAAGAAAATTATATCTTGCATACAGTTACAGAATGGGACAGAGAGCAACCAAGTTTCAAAATTTCCAACCAACAATTGAGGAGAAATGTTACCATGATAATAGACAAACAAAAAGGTATCATGCTATTTCAACGCTTTATACTAAAGCCTGGGAAATAATAATCCCCAATAATTGTTTGCTAGCATCTATGTTCCTTCCTGGCAGAAGTTTTCATTAAGTATTTCATATTATTTGATTAATGAGACAAATGGGATGACAAGTGCTATAATGACTTACATACCTCTAGCTGAAATTATAAAAGAAAACAAAATCCTACTGTGAAACAGAGAACTTAATTTGCAGTGTCATTTGAATGATCGATAAATCATTAAAAACTTGTCTCAAAATATGATCCACAATTTTCTTTAAATAAATTGGTCACACTGATGAAAATTAATACATATTTCAACAGTACCATGAATGACACATTATATCCCACCCCCTGTTTAACAAGCCTCTCTATAAAGAGCGTTGTAGGATAATTAAATATATGTGGAGGAAAACATGTCTTCTTTAAGTGACCTTTCCCTACAACTTTTTAACCCCAAAATCAATAGGCTTTTACCCTGACCCATGTGAAAGCCACCAAAAAAGTTTGGTCCAGATATATGATGTACAACTAATGTTACTGTGTGGAAACCATGTTTACTTTCAGTTACCATGACTATGACCTTTGACATACCCTTTTATCAATAGGAATCTTCCTAACCATAAGTACAAGCAACACAAAGTTTGGTTCAGGTATGTGATGTAGAACTATTGTTTTCTGTGGAAACCACAGCTATTCTTTCAGTCACCGACCTTGACCTATTACCTTATGACCACAAATTTACATCATTCTCTCTTGCCCCATGTGCAAGACATCAACAAAGTTTGGTAACTGTGCATGGTTGAAAACTTGAGTTATTGTAAAGAAACCATTTTTCTTCTTATACAGTAACCTTTACCTATGACATTTTGACCCATAAGTCAATAGGCTTCTTCCTTCAGTTATTGTGAAGAAACTATTTTTCTTCTCACAGTTGCAGTGACCTTTACCTTTGACCTTTTGACCCTGAAATCAATAGGCTTCTTCATTACATCATGTGAAGCCATCCATAAAGTCTGTAATCTGTAGATGGTGAAGAACAAAAGTTATTGTGCAGAAACCATTTTTCTCTTTCCAGTCACAGTGACCATTGCCACTGAGCTTTTGACATCAAATTTGAAAGGGTTCTTCCACATCCAAAGTGCAAGCTACTCACAAAGCTTGCTAACTGCAGATGTTAAACAACTCAAGTTACTGTGTGGAAACAAAATTGATAAAAACAAACGGACTCACACAGACAGATGAACATCACAACAAAATATGATCCAGCTTTTATGAATTCCCTCTGAGATTTTAATCCAACCTGCACATAACTAACAAGAACCTTTGCAAAGGAAAGGTAAGGAATACACCTTCAAAATATTTTTTATATGCCACAGTGACCTAGGGTAGTTTTTGTTAAAGTGATCGGATGAAACACACCACAACAGAGCTCTATGTAGGATTTTACTAATATAAGTTTAGGGTCACACATTTCTTCCAAACAAATATATCGAAAAATGCGCACGAATTTGGAACATTTGATTCAGGATCAAAACTAAATCTTTGAGAAGCAAAACTCATACTACACATGACATGATTTGAAAACATGTTCTGAGCTGAAGAAAAAAAACCTTTGTTTAATTCGCACACTACAAAATCTCTAACTAATCAACAGTATACAATGGAAACTATCACTCTAACTTGGTCATCACCCTAACAAACAAAAACAATTGACTCACAGCCAGATATTGTCTAAGACTGCTATTTACCCGATAAATAGAGTTGTTGCAATCATATTATCATAACAAAAACTTCAGTGCACTTACTTCTGTTTGACAAAAATATTTCAATGGCAACATTTTGATGAAGATATCTTCGTGAGAAGATAGCCCGGATCTCATTAAAGTTGAATTTTCCATGTAAATGCTCCACATAGTTGAGTACCTGGCAAAGCAACAATACTAATTTTGATTACAAGCATAAACGATCACATTATATATATCTTTACTATCTTGAAACAACCATCAACATGCTCACACAGACACATACAAGAAACAAACTATACCAAAGTTAATGGATGAAAACAGTTAAGCTTGCTGCAAGAAAAAGTGAGCAAAATTTTTGCCAACTTCTCCTTTACAAAGCAATAAAAAAAGTTTCATGAGGACAATGAAAACATGATTAAGAACACAACAAAGACATGAACTCATGCCGATTCAAAATCCATGGCAAGAAAATGTATGCAAAATATTGCTTACATTTTCTGTACCAAACATGACAACAACACAATGATAAACATCAAAACCCAACTGTACATGTTAACAAGAACATCTGAAATGAACACATATGATAATGGAAATCAGTGGTAAGAAAAAGTAAGCAAAGTTTTGCTTATTTTTACTATACCAAATAAAATGCGTATACAAGGACAAAACAACAGATATAATGTAGACATACATGTTAAGAAACATACACGTTTTCATTATACCATATATACTCGCTTATAAGTCAATTCAAACTGCAAACAATAAAGATCCTGATCTGCCGTACCATAATGCACCTGCAGATCAGAGTCTATGCTGTTTGTTCTACTGATTACTCTTAACAAACTGCACAGACCCCAATCTGCCAGCACATTATGTGATGGCAGATCTGCATCTGTGCAGTTTGCAGTTGGACTGGTCTTATAAGCGAGTAAATACAGTATCTGAAAACAGTTAAAATTCCAAGTCATATTTTTACTTACATGATCAATGAATAAAAAAAAAAGAACATTTATCACATTTGTGCATTAACATATACTTTCTCACATATACACATGGAGAAAATAAACTGACCACATGCACACAGAAATGGACAAACCTTTATACCAAGAAGATCTAAGTATTCTGATTCAATGAAGCAAAAAGTAACAAATATTTATGTAATACATACAACAGATAAATTCATGCTGAGGCACTGACATCAATTTATGTAATTATCTACTGCAACTGAGAGATGTTTTACATGATACAAGTGTCTATATGAAATTTTCATCTACAAAGCATAAATATTACACGAGGAGGGGGTATGACATAATTGAACAATTTTACAGTGTTGTTATATTATTACAGCTCTCGCTCATTATGATGTCCTTCATTATAATGTGATTCCAGATAAAAAGCAGTACCACTATGGACCCCATAACCAAAATTAAACCATTTCACTTGAATTGGTCTGTCAAATGAAAAGTGTGTCAATATCAGTCAAAAGAAAACAAGATGAAGCAAAGTATGACCTCTTCATTTCCTTTATAGAGCACTATTATGTGATAAAATTCAATCATTCCTGTTATACCATGGTTCCATACACAACCCTATTCTTGCTGTAATAATGCAGTCAGTGGCTGTGGACCATAGCCACTGTGTTATAACAATGGAGGGCTGTACTATCATTATTATCATCACATGATATTCATAAAATAAAATAAAAATATTTGTAACTAGTGCAATTATGCTAGAATAAATTTCAAAACCAGTTTCATTACAAACTAGTACCATTAGTACTAAACCAATAAATGAAATGAATATGAAGGATTTTATGACACTAATTTCAATATGAGAAATAACCCAGCTTCATCTACAAATTTCTGCTACAATTATTTTGACAAAAGATACATCACCAAAGATATAAATTAAATCCGACTTTAATATTTGTTCACACGTTTTGGCAAATCCGACTGCTGATGTTCCATCTTGAATCTGTTAACCATCCCCAGTCTCCATCCTAAGTGCTAGGCACTCGAGAATATAGGCTGATATTTCTTCTATCATTCTTGCAGCTGTTGAGCATCAGTAAAATTGTAATGTGGAAGGTAAATTCCTTACTCATTTTCAGCCAAACAATACCTGAAATTATTAAAAAAGATCATGAAAATTCTATTACAGTAGAACCGGTCTTGAAAGACAACCCCTTCTGCAAAAAATTTACATCTCACAAGACACATTGCAAAACTACCAATAAATTAATGCATTCGGAATATGGTCTCTCAAAACAGGTGGTCTCTTACAGCAGTTGTCTTTCAATACATGTTTTACTGTACATGTATTACCAACAACTAGTAAACACTGCTAATCTTCTGTTAAAAGCATGGGTATTATATTCTTTTCAGTTAGTTCACTAGCAAATGACTATGTTTGTCATTAATTTACCTACCTGAACAAATTGGCAGCTTGTCCTATGCAAGTCAACCAAATCTGCCATTTTCAATAAGTAATAATGAGACAAAATCAGTACTAACACAATTAATCATTGTTTTGAAGATTACAGAAGTCTCCATGAAGTCCATGTTTATTCATACAAATACATCATATAAAACCCAATTTAAGATCTGTAATAAATTTGTCAAATGACTCCAATATGACCACCAACAAAATATTATCAAGAGGCTATAACAGGATATCAGTGTCCATATGCTGCATTTGCATAAGTCTTTTCTATCTTTGACACATTTCTTACAAACCTTTGGAAACCCTTTACAGGTGGAAAAATCTCTAACATTTTGTATTAACTATAGCAAAACAATGATTTCTTGAAAAGATTTCATGTGCATCATTTGTTAAAATTCTTGTTTAAAAAAAGAATAGATGGACTTAATATCAGAAACACCCAAACACATTACTGGAAGTTGAGTCTTTTTTGTTGTATCTGCCATATAATAATGAATTATATGTAAATAATCTGGGATTTACAATTTTCAAGCATGAATGTGGCACCAATTACTTTTATAGAGAGAAAAATATGCTATAATTTAAACTGAAAATGTATGGACATGCAGCAGAATGTAAATTTCTTTTAAAGTTATTCCTGTATTACTAAAGTTTCCATGGTGATGTAAAAGAGCAACAACATATGAGCAAAACTACTGGATTTCTCAATTTTCTTGGGATCCATCATAGAAATAAATTGTCTTTAACAAATCACAAGTTTTGGAAAAGCACATAGTAGCATTATTACAATGTGAATTGAAAAGGCAGAAAACTTGTGCTGATGCTAGCTAAAGGAAATGATTGTCGAGTAATTTGGTTTGGGGGGGAAATAATGTTCATTTTCCAGCATTTTTTAGAACCGGTCTTCTGCATTTCAATATTTTTGCTTAACCCTTAAAGTACTAAATATTTTTGTAGAACACAATCCAACAGTGCTGAATTGTTTGAAGAAAGAAATGGAAATTGCACTCTGATTTTAATTTGCCTGCATTTTGACAACTGAATATAACTGATACACAAACTCTACATGAAAAACAGTAACTGAAGTCTAAAACCTCATCAATGTGCATCAAGTCAAATACAATGTATGCAGTTGTTATACTGGTTGCCATGTATAGTCTATCATGTGCTGAAAAATGGCATTAAACCCAAAACATTAAAAAAAAGTAATCTTACAAGTAAAGCAGTGAGTTACCTGCTTTTGATACTGCTGCATAATACAAATGAATACCAACCACAAATATTAAATAAGTACTAAATACGAGTGATCAAATATCTTTCACTAGATCAAGTATCTTTCACAATGCATCACTTGATAGTAGGTTTTATTTCCTGGATCATACTCTTTAGCAGGAGCCCGACATTGTACAGCATTTACTTTTTTCCCCTAATCATACCCTCTAAGCCAGAAGTAAATTATGATGACTTTGGATTTTACAGTGCATCAGCATAATAAGGTCACAAAGCAGTGAATCAATGGTAATAATAATTAGAAGTACATGATTTTAAAGTAAATTAAAAAAAAAAAAAAGATCAAAAGTATGTAAAGAATCCTGACCAATGTGCAATGTAAACAGCTGAAATATTCTAAAAAGTACAAATGCAAAACAAAAAGTAGTGTTTCAAATCAGGATAACATGATCCACTGATTAAAATCACTCACAGAATCCAATAAGCAAACAAGCTATATTTTATTATACATGTTAGCTACCAACAAGAAATCTAACACAAGAATTACACTGTCAAAAAAATCTTTCATGTTACTGACATGATATTATCAATCACATGTAGGTTGGAGGTCGATACAATCAATCAAAAGGTGTTTGACATTAAAGGGTTCAAAGAATTAGACAAAAGATGAAAGTGTGAGTTATGTGAGCATGTCCAATTCTGATACATGCAAACAACCACTTCAACCTTACAGATTGTTCTCTATAAAGGAAACAATCTGACTAATGAGGCTCGACTACATGGAAATGGTATGAATAGCATTAATGCCTACCACTTGTTGAATACAGTATAATACAATGTTTTATGTCAGTATACTGTATTTTAAAATCAGAAGGTTTGAAAGTTATGGCCATGTTAGTAGCACCATCTGTTTATTTATTACTTACATGACTGGGTAACCATCAGAAAATTATAATGAGAGGTACTCTGTTCAGTGTTTTATAACGATGTTTCTCAAAAGGTTTTACAATTCCATATTCTGATGCGAAATAAATACTGGGAGAGAATCGATGAGGACTGAATTATTGAACATTTTTAATTTTAATATAGTTCAAATAAATTTTAAACTTTTTGTTTTTTTATGTATAGTTCAAACCAAGACTGGCTGCCCTGATCTCAGCTGAAAAGATCAAAGCACCATCTAGTTAACATTTTGTCATGTGGCTGCCTCTAATAAAAGCTGTAGTAGCCTTTTCTGCCATCAATTTAATTTTTTGAGGAAGTTTTTTTTTTTTAATATAAAGTATTAAACAAGGCAGTACTGGTCTGCAACATTCCTACTTTATGCAGCATTCACAGGTCTTGGGATCTGTTTGAAAAGCCAGTGATAGCCGAGGAACAAAATCCTTTCCGGTTTTTTAAAAGATCAATATCTGCATGGTCCAGGTATGGTTATATTTTTATCTTTATGGCAAAAGTTGGAATGGTGTTTAGCTTGGTTTCAAAAAGTGCGTTATAGATGGAATGAAAGATATGAAGATGGGATAAGAGGAATTTAATGTCAGTTGGATGGCATATTGCAGAGACATTTTTTCTCCGCAATTTGAAAAGGTTGGTTCAAACCTTTAAAATGGTGATACTTCAAGGCCCCCATGGTGAGCCATACATGTATTCCCTGGTGGTGAACAGAACCAAGCATGCATAAGGGTTATTGGTAATGTGTATAGACTTCTTAGAGTAAGTGGGTGCAGTATAGCCAATATCATGTACAGTAGGCAATGAGTGGAAAATGTGTCATCATTTACTTATAAAACTGTCAATGGAACATGAGGGTACAATCTGTTTTCTGGAAAATGTATTTGTAAGACCTAAAATAGGCAAAATCCATATTGCATTATATGTGCAACTGATTACAGCACAGATAGAATTGAGCAACTGCACTGTAATTGATGTATTACATAAAAACCAAACAAGATTAAATGAGCGATACATTTTGCATACAGCCTTAGGTACACCGCATGTAGCAGCATGATGCAGTGTAATGGTGGTTGTCATACTGGTCTTCTTCAAATCAATACCGCTGCATGACTGAGTGCCATATAATTCCATGGATATCTGTAACCTGATGGCTGTCAGTTTCCATACAAAATGTACATTTGTGATCAGCACCGTTAATAGCAAAGAAAATTTTTAAACATTCATGAAATACATTCTAAGAAATAATTTGTTTCTTTGTTTACACTTCTTGCTTGACCTTAGTCCTTACACATGCATGTAATTCTGTCAATATTAATCAACCAAACTTTATATCTTCCTATATACTTAATACCCATATAAAGAAACTTAAAAGTACTTAATATTAGTTAAATAACCTAAATAGACAATACATTAGTGTTAGGACTGGTCGGCTTGATGTCAGGATAATGTGACTGGGTGGGACATGATGCCACATGTCTCTTGCATGGTGCCCCAGTGCTACACATCACTATAAACTGCCTAACTGCAGACATGTGACTGAAAAACTGTTAAAGCTACATTAAAAATCTATATCACACATACATTTGCTTGTGTGAGAATTTGAATTTATTTAAAAAAAGACATCAGAGTAGGTAAAGTCTGCCTAAATCACCATGACTATAATTTGTGCAAAAGCTTCAATATGTGCTGAAAAGTGTATTCTTGAAAATTTGGTATCTTGTTCTGATGTCAACATTGGAACATGCTATACAACACCGTTATTTGGGCAGTAAGACATAGCACCAAAACATAAATAACAAGTGATACGTCTTCCATATGCAGTTTTATTTCCATTTATGCACTTTGAGAGATATTGTACAGAATTAGATCAAGTTAAAGTCAAAGAAATTTTACAACTTATAACCATGTAGCAACAACAAAATGGTTTTAATATCTACTTAAAACAACATTAAGTACCGCAACAATACAGCATTCCAGTTTACAGGACTAGCTATGTTTTTTGTAGGTACTACAGTACTGTCAATGTTGTTCAAGACTGACAAAATGTTCCCTTTTATGGGTTGCTTTCACAAACGTCATGATTGTGTATGCAAATACCCACAATACAATGCATACACATCTTGCGCCACCATTTTGAGTCCCTGTCAAACTGTTGTCAAAACAGTCATCACGTATATTCAAGATACAAATTTGATTTAATCGTCATAAAGGATTAAATACTTCATAGAAATGATACAGAGATTATATATGAAATTAAGAGCCCCTATGGCACAAAAGATAAAATAAAGCTGGAAATACCCTGGCTTATATCGAAACACGGAATATTGAAGCTGAACCATAATTACGCATATTACTACCAAACAGAAGTGCAGTTATCACTGACAGACAATACTGTGATTTGTTTTGCTTTTCCTTACATTATCTTGTATCATGTCCCCAAGATTGTCATCTTGAACGAGTATTTCTGGGCAACAATCTTCGGGATTCAGTATCAGTTATGGAACTTAACAGCCTGTGTATTATACCAGACTGTGTATGTACAAATACCTGTCATGAAAGCAAGTACTTGTGCCAAAGACAGCTGACAAACTAAATTTAATTAATACGGTCAATTATTGTATTTGTGGTAGACATAATGAACGGAGGGTGATATCGAACGAAAGCAAGAACTGTTCAAAGACATTTCATCTTCAGTGTATTAAAATGAAGCATGTACCTAACAGAACATGATTTTGCGTCGAATGTCAAAATCGAGTATTCTTGAAATGCATATAGAAATATGAAATTACATAGTAACGATCGACTTTTTAACTTGAATGATGAGGAAATTACTGATTTCACCCCATGAAAATTGAAAATCATTACATGTTGTACTTGTTTGTGCATCCATTTGTTTATGTGTCTTTTTATTGATGATCTATTTGTTTATGAAAGAATAACAAAGATGATTGAAATGTCAGTGTTTAAGAAAACAGAGGCGAAGTGGTGTATTAGAATATCTTTACATAAAAAATGATACGTGTCTTCATAATTATGTGGTTGGAACAATGTTTTTAGGTGTCGGTTTGTGTGGCTATGGAATCGATATAGCAGCTATGAAAGTGCACACGTTTGTGACGTCACGTGAAAACAACGTTTTGAAAACATTATATGCGGAAAACAGCTTATGTTCAATTAATCCAAATTTTATATCAAACCGACTTCCCCTTGCCACTAAATAGATTACAAATAAGTATTAGCGAGATTTCTTTTTCACTACATACAGACTGCAAACTGCTGGACTACACGAGTTCTGTACTGTACACTGACCCAGTCTGCAGACAAAAAAGCATCGACTTTTTATATTATAAGTTATTCTTTCACACATTCGCTGGTAACTGTTGCATGATACTTAACTGACAGAAATGGAACATTACTATTAGCATAATATTTAGCCATTTCTTCATAATTCAAGTACCATCCCCCACCCACCTGTACTTGAAGCCCTTATGCACGCCTGCATGAACCTCAAATAGATCTACAGAAGAAAATCTTCGATGCTTTCTGGAATCAATCAAACGCTCCGTTTTCAAAGTACGGCCTTACTTTAACAGCACCTCTGATTTAAAGTGCCAAATTTCTTTTTAAATTTTCTTCACTTTCTTAAAGTCAGAAAACAAAGTTATCTTTTCATATATTAAAATTTGCAAATGGCTGGCAATACAAGACGGAAGTGAGTATGGGTAAATTCAAGGAAATCAATGTTAGCATACAGTGTTCACTAACTACCTAATAAATAAATAAAATAAATAAAATCAATCAATCAATCAATTAATCAATCAATAAATAGGAACCAAAAGAGAGCGAATACTGTTTACACTGAAAAAATTATTCGACTTCATTATGTTTATAATAGGTAGCACTTTCCACAGCAATTATCTCCCTTATACCGTCGCCACTGCTACCAGCTAGCAGTTTTTGAAAACAAATGGATCTAAATGAAAATCATAAATGTAACAAGAACAGTAAAATAAAGACAAACTAAATTAGAACAGAATATTTAACGTTTTGTATATTAACAAAATTTATATCTAAGGCAAATTAGCGTGCTACTGTATGCCATCCTGTGTCTCATCCTCTTTTTTATTCATCTTGTTTATATTGTCTCCTAGGAGAGGTGCCTCAATGAAGAAACATCACTTATTTTCTTTCATCGTACATCAATAATTGCTAGTTGGAGCAAATTTTTGCATTAATATAGTTTGTAATTTTTTTAACACATCTTATTATGATGATGATGATTATTATTATTATTATTATTATTATTATTATTATTATTATTATTAAATCATTTAGGTTTTTCGAGGGTACAAACTACAGGGGACGTCACTGGTTCAAACCCAGGCCGAGTCATTCGAAAAATAAAAATGGTACTAGCAGCAGCCTCGCTTAATGCTAAGCATTAAGAGAGGTTAGTACTAGGACTTGTCGGCCTGATGTCAGGATAATATGACTGGATGGGACATGATGCTATATGTCTTCGGCA
>JAECUM010001031.1:0-40358 GCA_016617855.1 Megalonaias nervosa | reverse complement strand
ACTTCTGAAAATTTAAACAGGTGGGAATAACGATATTGATACCAACCTATAATTTTCCATGACTACCCTTCTTTTTAGAACTCGTTGGGGTGGGGGTGGCGTTAGACTCCCAATGTCTGACCTGTGTTTCACATTTTAATGGTTTTGGTTAAGTTTTTGCATTTAGCTCGTAACCAAACAGGATTTTTACAACTTGTCGATATACTCTTATATCACGAGTCATGAATAATTTGGAGAGGGGATGTATCTTGTCACAAAGGTAGGTCTTTGTGACCCATATTTCATGCTTTCCTGATTTGGGTCAAATCTCAAGCACTGCACATGCAAAAGCTGTCAAATAAGGTGGTAGTATTATATGCAGGGGTCATGAAAACCACAGCCTATGCTGAGGAAAACTTGACTGAGTAGATGAAGATTCGCACACTGAGAATAAATCTGTGTGCATTTTCTACCCAAAATAAGCACTGAAATTCAACATTGTTTAACATCAATAATGTGCCAATTATCTGTTATTTTTGCCTACCTGTTACACAATTACTAAAACACTATTTATCATAGAAATGTGAAATAATGTACACAATGCCATGGCCACATGTAAATAAGCTAACTAGATTTGTACATGTACCCTTGTAGCTAAAAAGGTCAGATAGCCAGAAGTCCAGGAACCTTCTAAATCTACATTAGGCCCTCCCATAATCTTAGTGAGTTGCCCGTCGGGCCTGTAAACAAACCAGTTTTCTAATTTTCCTGAAAGAAATACTGAGCCCTGCAAAATGCAGCATTTTAATTCTGAAGCTCTTTAAAGACACTGGTAGGTTATCAATATTCAGCACCTGCTGGGGCTCCATTTAATCCAGCCATCTTGCAAAGATCATCTGTTTAATTGTAGTGAAAGCTGTAAACTTTGTGTACAGAGTGAAGCACATGACCAATCAATGGGGAACAGTATTATTTCTGTTTTTCATTGGTTACCTCTAATTTGGGCTGTCATGCACTGCATGAATAGTAATGAATTGACCCTTGCTTGGGCTTATTTGGTAATGTATCACTGGTTAAATATATTGAGCAGCACCTGTATGATTGTTTGAAAAGTAAGCTAAGCTAGGGTAATTAGTGAATTATAAAAGCCCCAATAAAATGACTTTAACCCTTAAGGAACTGAGATATTTACCTTTATTTTAATCCATTCAGTTCAGAGATTTGGTTAGTGAAATGGTCAACCGTCAAGTCATGTAAGCCAGATGAGCTTTTCAGGCTGACTTGGGCCTCTTGTTTATGGATTGCTGTGAGATTATTTACATATTAAGGCCATCATTAAAAGTTGTACATATTTACAAATCTCTGTGCTCCCATGATTTTTGTAGGAGTCATTGCCCTATTGAATGGATAGTTCCGACCTGTAAATCAAACCAGACACATTATTTTTGAGCAATCAAAAATAGGAACTGAACTGGCTGCATAGTTGTGCATTGATATTCACCACATTTGCTCACAAACAAATGACCACACTTGATTACTTTCTTATTACGTTGCGAAAGATTTTGACATTACGCAGAACATCACTGAAAATTTATCAGACAAATGGTTCGCAGTTGTGCTTGTGGCACATGCAATACCAAAAACTAACATGGAAAAATGTCTGCATTGGAAGTGATACATTAATTATAATAATATTTTATATATAAATACATGAAACTGTTTTAAAAATAATGACATTATTTGTTGTGATTGTGAAAATTATGAATTCAGTTTTATGCTAATTGTATATATTCAAATTATATATCTTATTTCAGTCAAAATATTGCATGCAATAAAAAAAATGTTGTGTGTATGTGTTGTTTATTTTTGTCTTTACCGGTATTATTACCTTGGATTGTTTGTTTTTTTAAAAATTAAATTTGGAATATTGGAGACCTGAATCATACTTCACTATAGTTGATTTTGTTTAAATTTTCAAATTTGAGCATTTACTTGTAATTGGTGTTGACAAAAAAATTGGTTTTCTTTTTCTATTATCGGATGGTTTGGCAACAACTGCATGGTTGATTGGCACATGTTGTTTTAATTGGAAAACTGACATAAAATAGTATGAGTTGTTGGGTTTTTAAACAATTTCCACCCTATACATTAAGTTCTAGAATGACCTTAATTCTATTCAATATCTATACTTGCAAAAGTAGATTTTGACATAATTTATTTCAACATTTTAAATTCAATTTTTTAAACAAAATTTTCATTATGGAGGTTTTTTAAAATAAATATTTGAACGTTATGAAGAGGTGAAACTGTAATAAAATATTTCTTTTGTCTTTCTAGGCCTGAGACTATAAATAACAGCAAGCTATGTCCTGCCATTTATTGTATTTTTGTCATGTTGACATCAAATAAAACTTCTCTCTTACAAATTACTGATTTTATAACACCTTAAAAATGTTATGACATCAATGAAATAAGATGAAACGCGTCACACTAATTAGCGAACAAAGGTAAAAACGGATGCAAATATACTCCCTGCCAAAGCGTCTGTAGTTGTTTTTCACTTTAGTTCCGTAGCTTTTATTTTAATTTTACTGATTATAGCGGATGGTATTGTGTATGTTTTATACAGTATAAATGTACCGACTTTTAGTTTTACCTGCGCGAATATCCGCGTCACAACCAAGCACCTTACGACGTGTAATAGGCAGTGCTTGTACTATAAATAGCATTTTCTTTAACCTTGCACTCGCCGTCAAAATTTTTCCAAATTGAAAAAGTATGCATAGGTGGAACAAGGTTTGGTTTGAAATTTTGTAACGTATAAAGAGATTAAAAAATCCTCAGCTAGATAGTAACTGGCCCAGGTAAATACTTTCGAAGACCGAAGCTGATGTGATTCAGAATGGAACGGACCCTAGGTATAGAAATTCTGATTTAATTAATAAAGATACCGAACTTTGCAAGAACAGAAAGATTCTGTTATTTTGTCCTATTCTAGCGCAATATATACTTGAAGTTTGTGGGGATGTTTGTTCTTTCTCAGAGACCGCCAACACCGTGCTGCAACTTTCACCTGATTTTCGCCATCGAATATCCTAATATCCTCGTGTGTAATAGTTAAAGCATGTCTTTAACACACGATCTGAAAGATTCTTGCAATCAGGTATGAAAGTGTCAGAAATATTGTCGGGAATATTTTCCAATGAATCTATTTCACGGTTGCTAGTGAGCCGGAGCAACAGTAACTAATTGCGTGGAGCTCATCGTTCGATACCGGAACTATCCATTGCAACTAGATGCAGTGCATGAGTGAGTGCAACTACAATTGCAATTTTCACAGTATATATTATGATCATCAGGGCCGGATTAAGGCTATGAGGGCCTAAGGCTAATAGGAGGGAAGGGCCTAAGTATGTTCTACATTATTCTACATATTGCAACAACAAAAAAATCATAGTCATAAAACAAATTTATTTATTTAGGTACTTAAGTCCCCTTTTTTTGCCCCCAAAAAATGTAAATTTTCAAAACAGGAATTTAATTGAGAGTACAATGGCAAAATAAAGTGATGAACATCAGACAAACTTCAAATTGCAAATAATTATTTTAAAATATTTAATATGACGTCTTAAGCACGTCCTTATGGCGACTCGTTAGGCTATGAAATAGCCATTGTGCACTGAAATTGGAGCTATTTTCTAAAATTTCAAGTAGTCCACATGCAACAACCAATTTTATATTTTTACAGAATATAAAGGCATGCATGAATAACGAATTATTAGAATATCATTTTGGTTGTCGCTCTTTGGTATCTTGCATCACTATAACGATCACGTATAAACTATATCTTAACTGACGTTTTTACTAAAATGAACATATAAAATGATTTTGACATAAAAAATAGTTTTCTGCAATAATCAGCGTTATAGAATAAAAAAAAAAAAATTGTCGACAAAAATTTTCCCTACTTGTTTAACTATTGCATGAAGACAACAGTTGTTGCATGCATTAGGATATTGGCATGTTTAACTGAGAATTGACTGCAGCGAGTATTTGACTTCTACAATGACCTGTAAAATAACATGAGTATCAATGGAGGATCTTTCAATTAAAATCTAATAAACGAGCTGAATCATTAAACACTCTCAAAAAACTTAAAATATTCAAAGTATTTTATAAATGTCATTTGAAATAATCTTGAATGTATAACCAATGTTACTCGATAAGAACAGCAAAAATAGAATGAAGAATTGACTTTACATTACATTCGGAAACCTTGGTCATTACGCCTTCACATTATATGTCGTCAAGCCATCATTCGTAATTTCATTGGGTGTTATTAAGTGTTTAATATTGGAAATATTATATGGGTATATAGATCTAAATAACACAGTAGCCGTGTGATAAATTCATATATATAAATAAGAATATACACATAAATGAAACGGCGAAAATATTTACATACACTTTGTAACATTATTACAAATATCGAGACGCTGGCTGTTGACCAAGATCTATTCGCTCAGTGTATGCCGGATATAAAGACCGATTCAAACAATAACTCTACACTGTAACTGATTGGCGTGTGCAATCCAGAGACTGACCATACAAACTTGAGACTCAATTCCTTTTTCCTTCGTTGTGCAAACCAAACAGTTTCCGCATAAAGAGACTATCTAGATGAATTAATGGGTATAGACCTGTAACGATCCGTGCAACTTCCATCAGATTTTTTTTTTTTTTTTCCTATTCTAATCTTTCCGAATCTTCAATGGAGCAATTATCCCAGACTCCAGAAGCATATTCTAAGACTGGACGTACGAATAGTGTATATAATTTAGCCGAAGTCAACAATTGATCTGTAATTAGACGATAGTGTTTTGTCTCCTTTCTTATAAATCGGCATGTCATGCGCTAGCTTCCACTGAGTTGTGAACACGCTAGCTTCAAGTGATTTATTTAAAACTATTTGCAATGGAACATACATTTCTTCAAATATATTTTTTTTAAACAGTTTATAACTGATTTGATCGGTTCCAGCGGTTTTGTTTAGGTCAAGACTAGTTATTACATCTATAATTTCTTGTTTATGTATAATGATGTCAGAAAAAAAAGTTTGATTTCGAAATTCAAAATGCCGTAACTGTTTATCATTATTTTGTAAACCTGTAACAGAGCAAAATTACGAGTTCAGCAGCTCGCACTTTTCCTGATCACTTGTTGCAAAGTTAGAGGATCGGTTCATAAGTCTAAGTGGAGGTAATAGGTTCAATGTCTTTGTAGAATGTACTTGTTATCTCATTATTTTCCAATAAGGTCGAGGATTTGATCCGATGGCAGGGCTTGAACCCGTATCCTTTCGGTCGCATGTCTAAGACTCTAACCACTGAGCCACGGTGGCTCCTATTGAGATTAATATACCCATATGATATTTTCCAATATTACACATGTTTAATAACACCCAATAACACAGCAAATGACGGGCATGACGACTTATAATTTGAAGGTGTAATGACGAATGCATCCGAATGTAATTTAAAGTAAATTCTCTACACTATTATTGTGTTGTTTTTTTTTCTTAAAATGAATATCATTTTTGTCATGTCATACACATAACATAATCTTACATTTGAGATTATTTCAAATGAAATTTATGAAATACGTCGAATAGTTTCAATCTTTTACGACTCTCGTGAAAGATCCTACATTCTCATTAATATAATTTTACATGTCATTATAATCCTTTATTGAGTTACACTTTGGTTACAAAAGAGACAACTTCATTTTGCCATGCCCGAAAATTTGCGTGCCAATTTAAAACTTATTTCATCTATACTACAGTAATAGGACTCATGAAATGAAGGCAGTTTAGTTGGCCTCTAATTCACCTTTCGGGAATAATACGTGCGGGAGACTGCTCTATTTCATCAGTGCGTAACTATGGAAACTTTAATTCAATGACCTCTTCTCCAGTATGGAGTTGGTAGATTAACACTGAAACCAACTGTCTTATATAATGCTCTGTTCTAGTTATCTGCAGTTTGATGCTGGGAGAATTATACCAAGAGAATAGCAAATAAACCCTTCTGTAAAATGAGCAAAATCGCACTTTTACATTTTTAAACTAGTTTCTCTTTCATCACTCATTTATGAATAATTAAAAATATCTGAGTAGTAAGTAAGAATATATAAATTCTTCAGACCGAGACCCAAATTTCATTTTTAAAGTATCGTAGTTTTATGCTTACTTTCCAGATACATTTTAATTTTTTTAAAGAAAATATGAAATCTAACAAAAAAATAAAGGAAAGTCTTATTATGTTTTATTTTTTTTTTATTTTTTTAAAATTATTTTTTTATAAAGACTAAAGCAAGAAAACTCATGACGACATAGCTTTTAGCATGCCATATACACAGTAGCCTTCGTAGAAGTACCTTTATGACAGTGCGGATCAAAAAGAAATAAATATGCACATCCAGAGGTAAACTTTCCCGATTTATGACTAGACATTTATAGTAAGTAAAATGTGTATTGTACAATGAATGAATAGGTATTCGATGAATGGACTGCATGCATTTCAGCTGCAGTGGCTACTAAAGATAATTACTGATGCACGAACTATACTTGTAAGAGTTGTCATACTGGCTGTCACTCCAGGGATACTAGCAGTCAGTTATTTCCACCTTGTAAAATCTGGCTTCTAGGGTGGACAATAACAATAGTTTCTGAAGCTGATTTTATTAGCAATGGTTTGCAAAAAAAGCAGAACAAATATCCTTGTTTTATCAACTCATGTTGGTTCCGCTGCTTTGATAGCGCAAAAAAGGAATGCTCTTTATTGTTTTATGAATGTTATGCCCTGTGACAATGGCCAACATTTTGTAGGTCACGATCACTTTGGCATTAGCTTATTTTATGCATGGCAGTTGGAGACTACGAAAAGCTTAGTAGAGGCAAGCTGTTTAATCGGTAATTACATTCTAGTTCTCAAACAGTTCTGATATATAAATAAATAAATAAATAAATAAATACAAACACAAAATGTTATCTTTAGAAGTTGCCGTGTGTGGTTTATACATTGCACGGGGCGTAATTCTTCGTTTCACCCGGCATCTTTTCAACTCAGTAACGCCCGGTAAAGGTCATAATTTTACCTAAATATGAGGGTCCTTTGAGATCATCGTAAATGTATAGAGGAAAAGAAATAAGTGTCTTATATGCTCATCTCAAAAGACTTGTACGCATTTCCGCGAATTCGTCATGCCTAACCAGAGAATAGCACAGAAAATAACCCCACCCCCACCCCACCCTTATAACTACAAATCCTTGAGCAAGTGCTAACAGTTTTCCCCTGAATACTGCCGACAAAACTTGTACTGAATTGAATATTATTGGTGGTACCAGCTTTTGTGGATTCCGTAGGTGCTATAAACTGCGAATATAAAGACCCAACGAACAGTTATTTATCTATGAAGATAACAGCACCCTATCACAATCAGAGGCATATACACGAATTCATACACTGACGAAAAAGTTTATGTTGTTGTTGTTGTTGTTGCAAAAGCACGCAATTTCAATTCAAAGAAAATTATGTAGAAACATTATTATGGACCACTATGCAGCAATTTGAAGTGAACTTCTGTAATAATAAGGTGAACGTCAATTTACTGCGTCACACCTCCCACCCCTTAAAAAAAAAGAGAAAAAAAAAACAAAACAACAACAACAATATAACACAAACATTATTACAAATATCGAGACGCTGGCTGTTGACCAAGATCTATTCGCTCAGTGTGTGCCGGATATAAAGACCGATTCAAACAATAACTCTACACTGTAACTGATTGATGATCTTTAATAAATACTCGGCCTAATTTCGAAGGTGGGGGCCTTTTTATGTTAAATGAATAAATGGAGAAGAATAAGACTTTTGTGGTAGTATATTATTTCCACTCTTCTAAACCTACAGAAATGCGAGTTACAAATGTCCTGTGGGTTCGAATGGGATCAGCTTGGGTGGGTCGGCTAAATTGGCGTGTCCCTCTGGGCAAGGCACTTTATCCCCAATTGACTCGGTACTAAATAACATACTTGCATTGCTTTGCCGTACAACACCAAACCGAACCAAACTGGGTCGGATTTTC
This sequence comes from Megalonaias nervosa, assembly GCA_016617855.1. Taxonomy (NCBI): domain Eukaryota; kingdom Metazoa; phylum Mollusca; class Bivalvia; order Unionida; family Unionidae; genus Megalonaias; species Megalonaias nervosa. Next base: position 32,234 of record JAECUM010001031.1, on the reverse strand, counting down.
GTTCAGAATGATGGATTGCCCTTGAATGTGAATTATTATTGCTAGTTAGTTCATAGTACCAGTGTACAGGCAATGAATACAAACAGCGAATCAGCTCTTGAAATTAGGAATGTCGTAACAATGCAATATTCTGAATGGTCTAGCTGTCAGTGGGTTCCACAGTTGTTCATTGGCACTTCTTGTTTTAACTAAAGCCCGAAATATGCTTTGACCATTGTAGTTTAATTAACAAGATCTGAAAACCAAACTAACATCAACATTATACATGGATATCTAGAACCTTTATCGAAAAGTTTGCAAATTGAAAAAGTTATATACGCTTACAAAATTTAATTATGCGAAAGTAATCCACAGCCATATCAAAAAAAGATAAAGGAAACTGAAGTTGCTCGACCTGTGTTATAAAACTGTTCTGTTTGGAGAGGAATATCATGTACGCTAACTATATGACTTAAAACTTTGTCAAAGAAAACGAAGTAATTTAAATACCGTATTACGGTTGCTTCATAATAATATTAGTATTAAGTAGCTGCAGCCTCCATACGAGTTTTACCTGCAACTGTCTTCGGCTTTTGTATGGCAATTACACTCCTATTTGAGTGATTGTTATTTTGATTGATTTTTGATTGATTGATTGATTGTCATGTAATTAGACTTTAGTGTGATATAACAAGTTTCGGAATAGTTTCGGAATAGTGCACCGATCTGGAGATCATATGAGTTAGCTGGATTTTAGCGTTTATGCCAGGAAACTAACCTGTTAGTCAATGATTATTTCTGCTGACAAAAAGAGTAATGTCTTTGTTGTATAATGCATGTATGAATTCTCTCTCTCTCTCTCTCTCTCTCTCTCTCTCTCTCAAATACGTGCAAATTAAATGTTGACAATATGATAGAATGTTTGTGTTTACCATACTAAATATTTCGTGGTGACTTCATCATTTTCAAGCCGATTTACTTGAATAAATCGAGGATGTATACAACGTTATTTATATTTTATTTTGAAGACTTTTTTATATCAATCTCAACACAAGGAATACAAGTATACCAACAATAAAAATTAAAAAAACAAAACACAACATATCTAATTTAACAGAACTATAGCACTGACGGCTGGTGTAATAGCATTTATGTTCCATAATTCCAGAAGTGAAGTACACTGGTCAAACTGATCTATTATAGTACATATATGTACAGAGTTAGTGGATGGGAATAATTTTCTAATACATACTTGCAAAGTTTATCCTTCTGTATTGTTTTGACTCTAATAATGAGAAAGATACATTTCAATGTTACACTGATCTCACAGCTCACTTTCCAGGTCACTTAAATTATACATTAGGCAATTCAAAATACACTGTAAAGGTGTTTTGTATAACTGTTTCCTATTGTACAGTGGACACGAAGATATTTTTTAACAGTTTTGTGACCCCCAGGTAGTATTGTGTGTAAACCTTACTTTAGAGATACAACAGGAGTATGAATATCTAATACATTTACGGTATATAGGTTGGTCTCGTAGAACAGTCTGTGTTTTGTGACTAAAAACGCATTTAAACAATTTGGAAAGCAAAATAATGTGTAACGATACCTGATTGACACCACTGCACTTATAGACAGATTGGTGCCTGGTGTATTTATATTTTGTGTAGTTTTTAACTCAGTAACCCCTGGGGATTCTGAAATGGGGGTAGGAAACGCATTTTTGGGATTACTTCTGAATGTAACCGAACACATCTGCTTCAGGGAGATTTTCGTTTAGCCGGATGTTTAGGTGTATGAAAAAAAACGTTGCATTTTTACTTAATTTTTTTGTTTTGTTCTTTTTTTGCGTATTGGACCCACGATTTTCGTGTCCTGGTCACTTTTTACTCCAAATCTCAAACTTATTCTACTTTTTGCAGAAGTTCACCTGTCCGTGTGCAGTTCGGACCGGTTTGCTTTATATCTGAGGCCAAAAAATCTAAATCCGAACACAAACTCCGGTTCCAAAACCGGTAACTTTTGGCCCAAAAATAATCGGGTCTCAAAAATTAGGTTGTTTCCGCTGTACCTTTTAATGTAAGTAGAAAGTCGACATTATTTGGTATCATTGTAGAGCTACATCTGTCTACTCTTATGCAATACCATTCACTTTGGTGTATCGTAAATGATGTTGACGTTACAGAGCTCGGAAGTAGCGTACAACCTCATGATGCATAAATGAGTTAATGAGATTTCCTTCACAACAAAACTATGGATACAAGCATGATGCATAATCTGTAATTAAAGTCATCAAATGCTAACTGACGAAGGTATATACATATAAAAGTATACTGAATGCATACACCAGTTTATGATTTGCTTGCACATATAGTCGCAAGTCTTAAAGTGTGATGACGAAAGACATATTGCAAAAATGAAATGTTTCTTATTGGGACTGATCATCTTAATGATAAATGTTTGTCTTCTATCAATATGTCTATTGAAGTTTTATTCACGTAACTTCCATATTTGGTTAGTCTTAATTCGATCTCAGTATAAAAGGATCTGTGATGAGTTACACAGCCGTTCTATCCTGTTCTGAACACTACATATGATACAAAAGGGATGGATATAGTTCATTGAATAATGCAGATGTTGCATATCAAGGGCTTCTTTTCGATTGCTTTACACGTGTGAGACATCACTGTAAACAGGGCGTATTGACCTTACATTCGGGTAGGATAATTACGCAATTTTGGTACAACTCTACTAGGAATTTGTACGTATTCTCAATAGTAGTTTCATGTACTTCTTTCTTATGACGCTTCATGGATTTATTTGCTTGTATTGGACATGTGCATCATGATTGTATATTGCGTTTCCCATCACTGTTGACACACATCTATGAAATATTATTAAAAATGCAGGGACCGTTGTATGCACTAGCTTTACGTCTTCTGGTTTAGCTATATTATTAGTATTTGATGTTGGGATCTAAAAGGAGATCATAAATTTAGGAAATCTGTATTTTGGCTGAACAAATCTCTTTACAAGTTTTCCACCGGGCAATCGATGACATGGCTTTGGGCGTGTGTATCGCCAGTTTTGGAGGAAAGATACGGTCCAAAATCCAGAAACAAGCAACAAGTGTGCAAACAGGGACCTACCTACAAATCATGCTTTTATATTGTTTTGGGGCTCTAAATTTGTTCGTATAAGCAAGATTTGACCCTTTTCCAACCGAGAACGTCCTCGGTTGGAGGCGTGTGCTCAGTACGTTGGTGTGTAATCTCATGAATGTCCTCTATTCACACCAAATACAAACGTACATAAGCTTGTACTGTGTAGATTGTAGAAAGAGTCTTGAAGCGTGACGTAACTTTAGTTCAAAGAACAGGTTTTTGGAACCAATCGCACTCAGTGGAAAACTAGATCATGAAAATGGACGACAAATGGTCTCAGGTATATTTGTCACCTCGTGATATGAAATTCGACTCATTTTTCTTTTTGGGGGGGTGGGTGGGTTGGGTTAGATAGTTGATAGTTGATTTACCACACACAGGTCGTCGTTCTGTTTTCAAAATTAATCTAACGTGTACCTCGTGATTTATAGTGATTAAAATTAAATGCAGCAGCAACCATTGTCAAGGTAGTGATCATCATTATCATCATCTTAAATAGTGATGATTGCAATGATAATAAATGGCAGTGGAAATATGAATATCCTCGAGGAGTTAGGGAAGGTCTATGCTTTTTGATATCTTTAAATAGCTTAACAAAGAATTTCCTATATAGGGTATTGTTGCACCAGGTTTTTCCGGACAACTAATCTTGCAGATATAGCCGATCAAACAAGAATGCATATTATGGAGTCGCTGATATATGTCAAAACAAAGAAAAAGACGGAAAAATATAACTGTTGCACTTCTTTGTGTCTTTGTATTTGACAATGCTTGCTTGTATTTACTTTTATTTTTGTATAAATTCTACAAAATTTGAAAATAAACTTGAAATTTTTCATTGTCTTGAGCCATATGAAAACTTTTGGAATAGTTGTACTTGTTCTAAATAAAGGTCATTCATGTTTAGATCGCCCCATTGTTGATCTCTCTCTGCCTCTGTCTGTCTGTCTGTCTGTCGCTCTCATAAGATAAAACAAAAACGCTTGACAGATACAGACGCCAGTAAACGATTTGTCATATCACTATACCGAGGTACAAAATAATTTTTTTTGTGTATCTACTGAACATAGTCTGACGGTGCGTTAGTTTGAAAAATTTTAGGGCCAACAGTCAGAAGGATTACTGGTGGGACGATTTATTTGCGACCAATCATTTAAATGTTATGGGGGGGGGGGGGAGAAGTTTCCTGCTTTCAAATAGCTTGGAAAATAACAAATATTAATTCCCTGGTTTATGCTGAAAAAACATGTCCATTAGATTTTTTTAAAAATTGTCTCGTGGTTATGTCCAGGTTCCAAAGAAAAGGTCGGAAAAATCCCCCCTCCCCACCCCCCCCAAAAATTGGTCGGACCCTTAGCTTTAAAGATATTTGTCACTGGGATCATTCGTCAGTAGTTCAATAGTCAGAAGCTTTTTCTTTAGTAAAGATTGAAACCCTTTTATATAGGTTACATACACATAAAAGCCATTTCTTTTAAACCCTTTTATATAGGTTACAAACACATATAAACTCATTTCTTTTAAACCCTTTTATATAGGTTACAAACACATATAAAGTCATTTCTTTTAAACCACTTTATATAGGTTACAAACACATCTAAAGTCATTTCTTTGGTCTTAAAAAGCCTTCTGAATATTAAAATTCCTGACTAAGGAACCCTATGACAAATATCTTTAAAACTAAGGGACAGACCATTTAATTAAGACCAAAGAAAAGACTATTTTGTGTTTGTAACTTATATAAATGGGTTTAAATCTTTAATAAAAAGCTTCGTGAAAAGTTTTGTGAATCATAGTTTGTGTCGCTTTTCTCCTTTTATATTTCGATGCACAATTGGAAACATTATTAATACTAAGCATACAGTACCGTTACTGACGTCCCAAAAGTATACATCAGAATGATAGAATGATGACGGTAGAATGCATACATTGAAAAAGACCGCTTGATTAATACATATACAATGAGCAATGAGGCAGATTCATAGATCAATGTATGAAAGATAGGTATATTGTTATATCGATACTTAGCTAAACAGGTGGAGATCAGAGATGGGTTGGTTGATAGGTAGATACTAAGGCTGTTAGGACAGAACAAGTCCAATTGATTGATTGATATGGTTTGCTTGTAACATAAGCAAAGTGTTCGACAGTTTAGTGATCAACTTTATAATCATTGTTTCTCCATTACAAAATTCCGTTACGGTTTCCACGGCTTGCAGAACAACCTTCCAGCCTAGTACTTTCTGAGATTAAAGTTGTTCCAAACGTTTAGAGAGAAACATGCTCGTATTCATCTTTCCATAGCAAAATTTATAGAGAAAAGGGTATACAGCATGCACAATCCCAGCCCAGTAACATGGGATGGCTCAATCCCCACTGGTGTATGCCGAGAAATATGTCTCATATATTCCTGTAAAACGCCCCCACTTCATTTCTAATTCATTGCTCTTCGGTTCATTCTTCATTTGTCATATGAATTGCCATAGGATCTTGTCCGACGGACTTTTTCCACTTGTGAAAATTTTTGATGTGCTTGGTTGTTCTGAATGTCACTATTCCTTCAGAAGTTTTCACGTGGAATTGCCCGTCAAAGTAATGTACTTGAGGAAATCCTGAAGCGCAGAGTATATAAGTGTAAGGCGGGGGTGGGGGTGGGGGTTGGGGGTTGGGGTGGAACCCGAGTTTGCTAGGACCTGAAGGTTTTGACGGACAAGAGCCACAAGTAGATACCCATGGGTCATCCCAAATTTTAATTCACAGGGTTTTATAACCCATGGGTTTCTTACTCTTGGTAATTAAACCTGGAAGTGTTTAAGGAGAAATGCATATTGGGGTAATTTTTTTTAAATATTAAAAGTAATGCAAAGTATAGATTCAAATAATCTGTGTATAATGGCATTTAAAGTATGATAACAAATGCACAACATATGTGGCAACATATAATGACAAATGTTTCAGGCACTTTAACATAGCACTACTAGCAATTGTCAGACATTTTTTCACCAAACATTAAACTGGATTCCAAATATTTAAGAATTTTTAACGTGGCAAAGTTTATTTAGAAATAATACTCTGCAAATAAATTTATAAACTTAGACATGGCTTTACATGAAATAAAATTGTGCAACTACATTCTGCTCCTTCATTATCACATTACACATAGCTTATGCTAGCCTGCAATTGTACATTTCCTCTAACAGTAGTGATATTTCATAATTTTTCTTCAGTTATAAATTACAAATTATTCATTTGAATCTCTAAGGTGGATTAGTTTGCTAATGTTTATAAATTGTTCTATTGAAACGTATGCATCTTGTATTCTAAAATTTCTTTTGTATATCTGGTTTTCACCATTCTTGCAAGAGGTAGAATTCTGTAACCACAAACCTGTAACATTCTGCTCTATTGGTATTATACACATTTTTTAACCCGGACTGGTATAAGGTGAAGTGTGCATTTGCAACAAGCAGAATGGAGAGAATTTTGACACCTCTATGCTGCTTTCATGTACTGTGACTGAAAATGTCTTTATATGTGGTACGAGGGAAACTGCATGCTGCCTAAAGCAGACAGCAGATCAAAAGATGGCTGCACACATGTACTCGAGAAATGAACTTGAAATAGTCCAATGTACACCAACTTTAGCAGTTATTAAAATAGGGAAAATTAATTTTGCCACAGTAGACAATACTAACTTCTAAAAGTGCAATCAATAAACTATAAAATATAACCAGAGTCCCTCAATGGGACCAACGCGCTACTGGGCGAAATGAATGTCCAGGAATTAAAGATAAGACAATTTCTTCCTTTTAACTGTCGAGTATTAAAACCATCTCTGATATCCTTCAGCAGTAACAAGATTTTCAAATTTGCGGCTGTGGTACTCATATTGGATGTCAACTTGTCACCAAAATTTCATTTAGGATAAAGTAGACATCATTAAAAGTGTTTTGGTGAAAACCACATGTCATAATGATCATTCATTCAGGGGAAGTAGTGACAACAAGATTTAAAGTCAGTCGTCGTGGCAGCCATATTTAATGTAATACTGACACCAGTTTCATTTAGGACGTGGTGAAAAACCAGTCATAATGATCATCCATTCAACATGGGGTTTTCACTAAAACACTTCTTTTGATTTTTAAGACAGTCGTTGTGGCAGCCATATTGGATATGTGACTGGCACCATTTTGATTTAGGACCAATAAGGTATCATAAGAAGTCTATTGGTGAAAACCTCATGTTGATATAGCCATCCATTTGGAGAGGAGTAGAGATAACAATTTTGTCAAGATATGACTTTCCATTCAGGAGGAGTAGCAATAACAAGATTTTCAAGATGGCTGCTGTGGTGGCCATATTGGACATCAGATCGGCACCATTTTCATTTAAGACCAACTGGACATCATAAGAAGTCTTTTGATGAAAACCCCATGTCAATATGACTTTCTGTTCAAGTAGACTTGTGATAACAAGATTTTTAAGATTGTTGCCATGGTGGCCATATTGGATGTCAGATAGGCACCATTTCTATTTAGGACCTGCTAGACTTTGTAAGAAATCTTTTAGTGAAAACCCCATGTTGATGACCATCCATTCAGACGGCCATATTGTATGTCAGATTGGCACCATTTTCATTTAGGACCAACTAGACATCATAAGAAGTCTTTTGGTGAAAACCCCATGAAGATATGACCATCCATTCAGGAGGAGCAGCAATGACAAGATTTTCAAGATGAATGCCGTGGTGGTCATATTGGACATCAGATCAGCACCATTTTCATTTCAGACCAAACAGACAGCATAAGAAGTCTTTTAGTGAAAACCCCATGTTGATATGACCATCCATATAGGAGCAGTAACGATAAGATTTTCATGATATCCACTTTGGCAGCCATATTGGATGTCAGTTTGGTACGATTTTCATTCAGGACTAACTAGACAACATAAGTCTTTTCGTGAAAACCCAATGTTCATATGACTATCCATTTCGTCGGAGTAGTGATAATGAGACTTTCAAGATGGCCACTGTGGCAGTCATACTGGATGTCTGAGCAGAACCATTTTCATTTAGGACCAACTAGACCATGGGATGAATGTGTGTGTAAAGTTTCAAGGCTATGCTCCAAGTAGTTTAGGAGAAGTAGTGATAACAAACATGCCAACAGACAGATGATGACTGGATGACAGACAACAGACCACTCCATAAGCTCCTCTGGTCTATGACCAGTAGAGCTAAAAAAAACCCAAACAAAGTAATGTTAGTTTTTTGCTTCAATTTACATGTTGTTGTTGTTGTTGTTGTGGGGCTTAACGCCATTTTTCAGCACACAATAGGCTATACATGGCGGCCAGTATTAATGGTGGATGAAGAAACCAGGAAATCCGCGGAAAGAACCACCGACCCACGAGAAGCTACTGGCAAGCTTTCTCACATATCCACATTCGCCGAATCTTAGACTCGAACCAACGCAGACAGAGGTGAGATGGCAGTGATCCGTAACGGACAGCGCTTTAGACCACTCGGCCACTCGGGGCCCCTCAATTTACATGTTAAGTCCAGGAAGTGAAAATGACCAAGTGGAGATAAAAGTCTTTTGGGAGGTGCATATCTGAAGTAAGGCCAAACTGTATACTTTATAACCCTATTTACACCAAACAATCATACACCAAAATAATGGAAATTAAAAATTATTTAATGACACCTAACGTTTAAAAGGTCTTTTTTAAATAGCCAATATAACCAGTGAGGAAAACCTGGAAAATTCTTTTCCTTTAAAAATCAAATTCTGTGCAAGCTATGAAACTGTAGAGTGGAATTTTTAAAAAAATGACAAACATTTGTGCAATTGCTTTCTCTTTTTCATATCATCATGTATGATTTTCTCAATAAATTGGTATATTAATATTGATGTTATGAATAAAAAAAAAAAAGCCAATTAGCCTATCTTGCTCTTGCTGATACAATGTTTTGTGGCAGTATTGTGTCTGAAATGTTTTTAACTGTGAGGAAATTAAATTTTTAGAACACAGAAGTAACATAAACTTGAGCTAGGTGAAAGAAAAATGTAGCAAAAACGTTTCTTTTCATTCATTTGTAACAAAATTAAGGAAAAATTAAAAGGCAGATTCACTTGCTTCCATATACTACTGTTAGAAGAATTAGCAAACTTTGTACCATTTGACCTCTCTGAATCTGATCTGTTCCATCCCTATTCAACCTGTAAACTTTATCAATGAAATCTCAGGAATAATTGTGGTAAGTCTTGTGTTCCTGTCTTTAGCATAATATTGATTGCTATGTTGAGAAAATACAATATGCATTTTTAAAACAGCTCACATTTCTCATTCATGACTGATTAAGATAAATTTTGACTTGTTCAATTATTGATAAATGCACCGAGACTGCTACTTGAAAATAAAACAACAGTTCTCTTTAGATTGTGTCTGAAAACATAAGTGCATGACAAATTGTTTTGTAATATATCATCTCAAAATTATACTGCATTAAAAATTATTTTGGCAATAATTTTTGGTGTCTGAAAACAAACAGCCTCTAAAGACACAGAGAAAATACAGTATTTTGTTTTAATGGTTTGATAGGTACTGCCACAGCCATACAATTTAGTTAAAAAGCGCATGGTGATTGGATCGGATGTAATGTCAATATTTACCCTTGCATAATTGTTGAAGTATAGGTGATTGGCAAGTCCATGAAAAAAATGCATTCATGCCTCTTTTATCTTCTGCTTTGTGGCTGTATGGTGTTTAAATGATTTCTTAAAATATGATGGCCAAATAACTGCATAGGATAATTATGGACATCTCATGTCCGATGACTTACATATCGAGTTGGCAAATAGTAATTTAAACCCATTTGCTGGTCAAGTATAGCAAACATTGCCATTTGAGGACCTTGTGTATGTATGTGTGTCTGTGTGCATGCCATGTCTGAAAGATATTTTTTATTGGTAGGTACACATATGAGCAAAATATGATTATAAACAGACAGACAGGTAGATTAATAGCAATTAAAAAATTATATCTAAGTGTTGGAAGAATTAGCAAACATTGTACCCTTTGACCTCTATGAACCTGATCTGTTCCATCCCTATTCAACCTGTAAACTTTATGAATCAAATCTGAGGAATAATTGTGGGAAGTCTTGTATTCCTGTCTTTAGCATAATATTGGTTGCTAAATATGCATTTTTAAAATAGTACACTTTTCCTCATGGGCTGGGTGTGGGGGGCTTGTGTGCGACTTTGGGACCAACAAATACTGTCCTGTGGAAGAAATGCATAGTAATTATTCAAAAGAACTGTTTAGACGCTCACAATTTCAATGTTTCACCTATACCACCAATTTAAATTGTACAATTAATAACACCCGTTTATCTTTATGGTTCTGCTCTGGTTATTAAATACTTCTGAAATGGGACTGGTATAAGGTGAAGTTGCATGCATTTGCAACAAGTCCAGTGGAGAGAATGTTAACATACCTCTATGGTACTTTCATTGCCTGTGATTAAAATTTCTTAATATGTGGCATTAGGGAAACAACTGGCTGCCTAAAGAAGACAGATGATCAAAATGGCTGCTCCCACCTGCTCGTGAAATGAAGTTGAAATAGTCTAAAGTACACTAACTTTAGCAGTTATTAAAATAGGCAAAAATGAATTTTGCCAGAGTAGACAATACTCATCAATATGTGTTCATCTCAATCATTATCAAACCTGTACAAGAGCTTAATGATATAAGTAGGTATTCCAAGTTTGATCAAAATCAGATCAGCAATATGGTATCCAGAGTGGTAACAAGTTCAGCCAAACAGGTGCAAGATCACCTTATTAATATGCGTTGATCTCGTTCACTATCAAATCCATCTGAGATCTGGATGATACATGCATATATTCCAAGTTTGATCAAAATCAGATCAGAAATCTGGCCTTCAGACTGGTAACAAGGTCAGCCAATAAGATGCAAAGGATTATCTTATTAATATGTGTGGATCTTGCTCAATACCAAATCGATTCAAGATCTTGATGATAAAAACCCATATTGCATGTCAGTTAAATATCTAATTAGAAAAACGGCTTCCAGAGGGGTAACAAGATCAGCCAATTTGATGCAAGATCACCTCATTAATATGTGTTATTCTCACTCATTGTTAACTTGACCTTTAATGACATGCACCCCCAACCCTACAATAATGGGCATGAAACAACTGCAACATTTCCAAGAGTAATTTTTTTAATGTTTAGATGGTTAAAAGTATGTCCTGGAAACACTTACAATAAAGGACCTTCCAGGGCCTTTGCCTCCTGGGCCACCACCATAGTTTCCATCCTCTTGACCCTAAGCCTTCTTGTTTACACTCCCCAACAATATTCCTGGATCTGCCCCTGTTGACCAAGATCTTGATGATTTAAGCATATATTCCAAACCTAATCAAAGTCGGATTAGAAATGTGGCCTTCAGAATAGTAACAATCTAAGTCAATCTGGTGCTTATCTGATTAATGTGTGGCTCTTGTTCTTCCATCCTAGATCTTAACGATATAAACCCCTATTGCAATTTTGATTAAAATAAGATCAAAAATATGGCTTCCATAGGTGGAAACAAGCTCAACCAATCAGATGCAAATCAAACTTGTCAGAGATCTTAATGGTAATCAAAATAAGATAAAAAAAATATGGCATCCAGAGTGGTAACAAGTTTAGCCAATCGGGTGCAAGATCAATTCATTAATATGCATACATCTTACTGATTATTGAATTTGTCAGAGATTTTGATGATATAAACCTATATTCCATGTTTGACTGAAATTGGATCAGAATATGGACTCCAGGATGGTAAGAAGCAATTGTCGATTGACAGATGCAGGGCCTTACAACAGCATACCTGCCATATTTGCAGATGATTATTGAGACTCAAAAATGTGTTTTTAGGTTGGGGGGGGGGGGGGGGCAGTGCACTCACCCCCACCCCAAAGCAAGATCGTCCAATTCAGAATAAGCTCTTTTCATATAAACCTGTAGAAAATGACTGAAAATTCAAATCTGAATAAAAGAAAATAACACATGTTTTCTTTAAAGCATTTAATACACTTACAAACAAAATATAGTTGGTACACTTAGCACTGTCAAATATCATCACCATGCAAACACACGTGTACACACTCACAGATTCACAACCACACAGACATTTAAAAAAATGCACAAAGTTTCTGTATTTAAAATCTATTGGACATTGCAATATAGTCTTAATTAAATGCAGTTTTTGCTGCTATCAATAGTTCAGTTGGGGGTTTGAAAATACAAGTGTCATTTGCGTTCGTCTTTGCACTCATTTGAGACTGGATGGTACTGTTGTTCAAACTTCCCTGCTGGATTCTCTGAGCGAATTCTGGTCAGAATTGAGCTGTTCTTGCTGACCATAATGCTGGCATTATCATAACTGTATTTGATCCAGTGTGACCACGTGATATGCTGGTTCTGTAGAAAAGAGAAAACAAATCACATTAGGGACTGAATCTTTTATTTCAAGATTCCTTGTAATTTTATTGATCCATACCAACTATTTTATCTGTTGTTTGATGAGATAAAATAGGGGATCATGGCTGCTAATTGCAATACTGATATTCCTGTTTGTCTCTTGTGTAATGATATCTACACTGACACCCAATGACACTTGTGTTAAATGAATCAAGCAATTAAAAAATAAACAATCATAAATACCCTTCCAATACATTTTGACATCCAAAAAATAAAATGAAACATGATAATACATCTACTGAGTCTTTCTGACAGTGTTATGCATTCACTATCATACACATATTTAATCACCATTCCGCATCTCACTTTTACACAGACACTGTCACATGGTGACCTGCACAAAAATAACAGTCAAAACAAATAGAGAACAGGGCATATCTTCCATGACCACTGTCACAAAATTAGTTACTGGTAAGTTCTTGATTACATTCAATATTTCTTGCTAAGTAAGCAGAAGTATTCTCTGAGATAATTTTGTACCTATTCATGACTAAGATAAATTTTGACTTGTTCAATTACTGATAAATAGACTGAGACTGTTACTCGAAAACAAAACAACAATTTTTAAAAATTATATCTAAGTTTTTTAATTACTGAACATACTTTATTATTATTTTATGATTATTATTATTATATTATTATTATGATTATTAAATAGAATTTGGAAATCACAGAATATATCATAACAGTTATTAATATAATCTATAGCACCCAAGTTCCTGAGAGGCTGTTTCAATATGATAATATTTGGAAAGGGACAAATTACCATGGGGATGAATGGCCCAAGGGGATGAATTCCTAAGGAACAAACTATCTGGGGACAAATTGGCTGAGGATGAGTTGTTCTTGAATACTAATCATTCTCTAAAACAACTTGCCAAAAGGTGATGTCATGGATGTGACATTTATGGCCAATAAACAATCTCAATGACATGATATTTTACCAACAGACAACCCATCAACAACAAACACAAAAACTGACACCTGCCAACAATTTGTTACACTTTATGACAAAGTCACCAAGTTTTTAACAGCATGAATAGATTTTACTTTAAATATAAGTATACTTGGATTAAATATTACAAACATAAAAAAGTCAACAACATTCAAGCTGCACTGAAAAGCATGTTTATTATAAGGTATAGTTTTGATGATGGTAAATGTACATTATCAAGCTATAGTAACTGCAGGCAAATGTATCCGAGTTTATCGGTGTTGTGTGACATATTGACACATGAAGGTTATATTGTGCTTAGACAATGGAAGTTATATACCTTGACCAAGGATACAGCGAGGAAGACACAAAGCAAACATCTTGGTGACCAAGACTAGGGAAGTATGTGATGTCATTCATTAGTACCAAATTTTTGATCTTTTGATAAAACAGTAGATTGTTAGAAGTAGATGAAATTGGTAAAGTGCTAGGTTACTTTATTAAAATAGTGATTGACTGTTAAACTTAATGAGTGGAACAGAGAATTAAATTACATGATACACCAAGAGGGCCCCTGAACATAAAAACAGATGTGCCAAAGAAAGAAATTATGTGGTAATGGCATGGTTGCACTGTCATTATAAAGTTCTGAACAGGATAAAATATTCAAATTATCACAGTCCAGAATGGGAGGATATTCTTAAATAAAAAACAACAGCATTTGCAATCTGGCAACTCTACCAGTTATAAAAACAAGTATCATAAGATCTTTAGAAGTTATTTACACAACAACAAGAATCAAGTTAAAAAAGAAAAAACATGGCCTTTCTTGGTCTAATGACTTGGCAAAATCTATTTTTATTTGTCAGACCTTGTTCTAACTAATACTAATAATAATAATCCTTCTTAAGCTGCCATAAATTAAAGGCCTAAATTACACAAATCGATTGGCTGGCAGTGGTTGTTAAAGGCGCATCACCACATTTTGACTATTCAGTGCTAAGGCTAGGGTAGTCAAGTTCTTTGCTCAGAGACCCACAGCAGCCAACCCAATTAATCGGTGCAGGATTCAAACTGGCAACCCAATGACCATGCATCCAGTATACTAGTCCATTAAGTCACTACCTAAGTAACAGGGAGGGAATGGTGTCATTTTAAAACTTGTCGAAAGTAAGTGCAAAATAAGCTTATACTGTACTGGCATTTTTTTAAAAGAATTCTTATCAAAAACTATAATTCAGTTTGAAAACAAACTGTACAAACCTAACATTTTAGTATATTCCAATAAAATGACCATAATTTGGATTAGTCCATTCTGCAAAATTATTATGGTATATGAAGATTTTCAATGGAATCTGGCGCAAGAATGATGGACAGTTAACATATTAATTTCCAGTTGCATGGGTTGTCCCAGGTTAATAGAAACACCGAAATACACTGAAAAACTGAAATACTCCGAAATACGCACCGAAATACACTTGTATTATAACAGGCCAGGATATATGATGATAGACAAAGACAACTCAGGGTATTTTTTAAAAAGCATTATGCGACAGCAGATCAGGGTCTATGTTGTTTGCATTTGGACCTGGATTATGCGCAAGTATAGCTGGTAGGTTCCGAATAATTAATGCTAAGATTCCTGATCAGCATGATCATGTGTTAGCATCTCTTGAAATAGCTGATTCGAGAAATGTAGTAATCACATCAAGAAGACATGATTACTTGTCTATCTTTGTGCAAGGCAGTTCAGCAAAGCCTCCTTGACATGGATTGCAAAGATAAGAATAACACTAATACCTCTAGCTCTAAAATCCAATTTAATAAACAATTTCATACTTCGCACATTTTCATTCACATTACTGATACTACTAAAAACAAATACATAAGGCATCATTTTAATATTAAACAAATTGTGTTTCATGTACCTGTCACACAACTACAAATTAAAACAGAAGAAAAGGAAAGGAAATGTCTTTAGACAGTTTCTTAGTGTAAATGGATATCTTCCAAAGTTTCTGTCCTTTGATTTTTGATATTTTTGTTTGTCATAAATTTGTTGAAGTCCTGTCGGTTGGGACAGTTCACCATATTCTGTAGTAAGTTTATTCAATATTTGATACAGTTTCATTTTTCCAGTCATTTCTGTAATGTCAACTTAAACATCGTTGCGAGTTTCCATGCAGCGTTAAACTAGAAAATTTCCAGACATATTAAACCAGTGACAAATTACTTGCCAGATTCCCCTCCCCTAGCCATGTGACCATCTTTTTGTACATATTGTCCTTTTTCAACTGAGTATAGTACCTGTGGATCACAACAAATTGATCTTTGCCATGTTGCGGATCCAAAGGTCTATACTCAGTTTTCCACTGGACTTGTCATTTTAAAGAACACTTCACATTAGGGGATGCACCAGCAGATGTATCCCATACACCACAGTCGTCTAAAAAAGAACTTTTGCGATTATTCAAATTCTTTCGAGGTTTTCGCATTATTCACAATGAAGTATACCATTTCTTTCAAACCACATGGAATGCATTCTACGCTTGAGCCTGATTTTAACAACAATTCCACAGCTTTTCCTGTATCAAGAATATTACCCTGGTCTAGGTGTGTGCATTAAATCCTAACATGAATTAAGATAATTAAAACAATATGAATTAAACCGACTTATATCGTCCGTTCCTGAGATTATCTCCATTCCGGAACGATCAGTCGTTTATCATACCACCTCTGTTCCGTAACAATCATCTGTTTATGATACCTGCCCAATAAAGTATGACCGGGTGACGAGTGCTATAACTAGGAAAAAAAGTAAATAATTCATATAAAAATCACATAAATCAGATTTTATTTTGCTTTACATTACTATTCAAACAAAAACAAATCATAATTCCTGTGTGTACACCAATATATACACCGAGAAAATGTAAATGCATGTGTATTTCACAGCGTAATTCGGTGTATTTCGGTTTTTCAGTGTATTTCGGTGTTTCTAGTAACCGGGTTGTCCCAGTAGGTAACAAAATTTATAGCATATGTGATGCAACTGTAACACACCTTGCTATCCAACTTCGATGCAATATATTAATTGTTTTTCCTTGACTAAAATAAATGTGGTGTAGTCCTATCAAGACAGTAGCATTTCCAAATAATTACTTAGCAAATTGATTGTACAGCTGGTGTTATTCAGGTGTCAAGTTCACAGGCACTTGATTCTGGGGTAAAGTAATGTGTACACTCACCAATTAATTGGTGAGTGTACACATTACTTTACCCCAGAATCAAGTGTCTGTGGTCAAGTTTATTACCTAACAGAGATGCTCAAATACATAACTAAGGCAGAAAAACGTCGGTATTGAATTACCACCAACCGTAATTGTTTTCCTATTATCCTTTTCAATACGTGTGTACACGAGTTCCTCTTCCCTCCACCCTACCCCCAACTCCGAGTGTTGGAGCAATTCACTGTACTGTATCTGTACCTGCGTGATACTCTAAACCCCTTGACAGAGTATTATTTGCAGAGTGCACTCAACAGCATATGGAGTGAACATATTGTTTTCTTTTTTTCATAAAATAATTAGTACAGTCAAAGACGAAACTGTCGTGGCTAGAGGCCAGTTATCACGATATTTTAAAAGATATCACTCAAAATGCGTTATGTTGAGAGTTTCATCCTGCTACTTACATTCTGGACAGTTGAGATCCCTCACATGAAAACATACAGACAATATGAAAAGTATTACTTCCGGGTCAATCTTTCGCGGTGCTTGTTACGCTTTAGTTCCCAATGGGAAGTAACTCAAGAATATAATTCAATTCAATTCAATACAATAGAAATCGTAATTAAACAGGAAAAAAGATCAATCACTTGTGTTATGGATAAGTGTTTGTTGGAGATTTAAGATCTAGAAAGATTATATATCGAGTCTTTTCCGGTGATAGATTTAATTCTGCCCTGGAATTCTTCGTTGAGTTCTTCGATTTCATACCTTCCCGTGGGAATACTGACTACTTGCCAATCTGGAGTTCCATCGTCGCGGTTTTTGTTCACGAACACCAGTTAGTTATTCGGAGGAAGTCCACCAAACGACGTTGATCTGATATTTGGCCAAATATAGTAAACTCGTAATTGTGCTAGTGCTATTTCTTTTACTGGAACTGCAGTTGGAAAAACAACACTGAATTCAGGATTAGTTGAACTGGTTGATATCATCGTTGTTTTCAGCGGTGTTGTATTGGCTGCAATCTGTTGCAGCAGTTCCTGCGACGACGACATTATTTAACTATCAATTTCTATCTACTAATTATAATTCTATTTTTTCTTGTGAACAATCTGGTTCTAATGCCTCGTTGTAAATCTCCATTATCGCTGCGAACTCGTTGTCGGTAATTATACCGTCGTTGAGGCACTACGAAATCAGCGATGATAACCTTGAGTACGCTAACGTTGCCGCGTGTAGTTTTAACGTGTACTCGTGCAATTTCGCGTTTGTACACGTCGATATTTTTTTGTAATAATATTAAGAACACCAGCAATTGTTGTTGCGGACGAAACACAAATTGTTATAACTGCCGGTGACGTCATCGTTACCGCGGACAAATTGACACCAGACGACGCAGTGATCACAGATGCCGAATAAACAACTACGTCGATGACAACTGCGCTTCTGCGATATTTTTTTACTTTTGCGCTGTACTCGTCGATGATATTTTTTAGTTTGGTTTGACACTCACATACTTGATTGTATCTGTGTTGGTTAGCGTTGATCATTATTACTAAGTAGATTAACGCGACTAATTCAAAATTCTGAAGTATCAAGTAATCAATTGAGATGTTTCAGCGACAAATTCAAGACACCACCAGTAAGACGCTGCGGTTAATTTTTTATCAGATGGTTCCAGTATAAGCGTTTCTTCCGTATCTTTATTTAACACTATAGACACAGTTCCAGAAAAAATTATCGGTTGAATGACGCCATGGATATGTAGTAAATATCCTAAATTTTGCAGAGCTGAACACGAACAGCCTGTACACACCAGTAACCGTCGCGGTATGCTTGATAGTGTTATCGCTCGGTGTCCACGTTGATGATCCAGATGATACTGTGCATATGATATTGTTGATCTGCGCGTGAGGAATTTTAACGAGGTTAGTTTTTTGAAAGATATTAGGAATTCCACTGATGATATCATTGAGTCTCGCGTTAACGTCGGCGAGTTTTATGTCAACGGTTGGTGGACTTCCAAAAAATTCATTAGTGGTTTTGTTTATGTTACTGCGAAAATTCAGAAACAGTTGTACGTGATTAGAAAATTCAGTTCTAACTGTGGTCATTCCATCATTGATCGTCGACAACGAAGTTGTCATCGGAATGTTGTTATCGTCGACGTACGTCTTTGTTGCAGCGTCGAGATTATCTGTTGGTTCTCCCACGTTGGTAATTTTATTGTTGTTCATGTTGATGATGCCGGTCATCATATCACTGGTCTTTAAAACCCGTTCGGATATGCTATCTCGGATCGACGACGGAGTAATAACACTAGGGACAAGCTTTCCTTCTCGGTCATATACGGCAACAAGATTTTCTCGTGTTGCTCTGTTACGAACAATGATATCGCTGATTGAAATATTACTCGTCATCAATTTTCCTTCACGGTTTTGAAATACTACAAGTTCACCAGGATCAACGTTTGCAAGATTGAGCAGGTCAGATATTTCGTCGCTGATCTTTTTTGTTACTTGTTTGAGTAAGTCTTCATCTGGTGTTTGTTTCGTTTTAGTCTAGCTGATCTTCCGTAAATATCTACCATTATACAATATAATATAATAGTTGTTTAAAACGATAGATGCTGGTTAACGGTGTACTCTTGCACAACTTTATGAGGTGGTGCTGACGATGCTGAAATCGCGTCAAGTACAGCAAGTGCTTCACGGCCACATAATGGTGGGTCGGTTATTTTTTGTGTTGGTAACGTTGAATACCAAACTGGAATTTGCATCGCAGTACCTCGTACTGTGTTCACGTATTTTAAACATTCTTTTGGTGGTGCTAACCCGTACGAATCAAAATAAACAATTCGACGCGGTTCAATCGCGTATGCAACCCAATGTGTACCTTGTTGGTGGATTCATCGAGATTAATAATACCAGTTTCAACGCGGCTTGGTTTACGCGGTAATTGATCACGCATAAAAACACCTCTGAAGTTTTTTATGTTTAGCTGGGCAGCAGCATCAAGTAAATCAAAATTGGACATTGGAAGAATCAACAAGGTATCATTCCTGTCAATCTTAGACCGCGACCGTATCGTGGTAGCGCCCCCGGTAATCTTAAACCCTTTCCCTTTTTTTAGATCTTTTTAAACCTCTCCCTGTAGCTTTCTTTAATGCCATTCCAGCAGCAGTTCTAACAGCACCTAACACGGCTGCTTTTGGAACAGCTGTGGCTGCAGCGGCTATTAACGCTGGTACAGCTGCGAGAAGTGGAAATATACCACCGGTTTTAACAGCATCGTTGATAGCGCTCGCGGAAAAAATTAAGTCGTAATCCGGTTTTTGATTTTTTAGCATCGTTAAAATGCTTTAGTTGACGTTCTGTCAGCGATAGTTTATTCGGACCACCCGAGGTTTGTCCTTGTTTTAACGATATTTTTGTTCCACAGTTATCTTTGGACGCTTATTGTAGTTTTTTAATCTGTCAAGGAGTCAGACTGACACTAACATCATGATATGACATTTATAATAATATTTTGACTTTTAAATTAACGATTACATGTTTTCGACTGGGGCATCAACGACTTTCATGCGACCACCAACACGTTCAAGTAGCATTGTTTTATCGGATAATATAACAGCAATTGCTGTGTAATTGGCAATAGCACCTGGTCGGTTTACGCGAGCTCGAAAGTGTACGTCAACAACGGATTGTCTGAATGAATCTAAATGTTCCAGTTAAAAATAATAGATCGGATACAATGTTGTAAAATCCGGCTGAGATATTTGTAAACCGGTATCGATATTTTGATCACGCCCCATAAATTTCATCAAACGATGATACGCACGTGCAACATGATTTTGATCAAAATCCAATAATATGTCCTTGGCTGGTTCTTGATGTCCATTTATCTTTAAAGAAACTTCTGTAACTCCGAGTTTGTCAAATATCATTGTGGTACGCAGTTGATTATTTACTCGTGCAACATCTTGAAGCGCAACAAATATATGTCGCGGCGCAGAAACACCTTGCTGTGATGCTATTTGTCATGTAAATAACCCGTTGATGTTACTCTGAATTGAGACTGTGGCCATCGTCAACCATGATATTGTCAATTTACCACCTTGATCCATAAAAGAAAGTAATTTTTGTTCTTCAGTGATCGATGGAGTCATTGTTGGCATCAACAGCGAAAGCTTTATCAGTGTTACTTTTCATGAATTGCTACTGTTGCGACTGGATTAGCTCCTTCAGCGTGCCAGATTGCATCATCGTCAGCAGTTTTTCTTACAAGTACAATTGTATGTTTTGCTCCGAAGATAATCTTTCTAACATTTCTGCAAAATCCAAAGATATGTGAGAGTGGAATCGCACATGAGAAGCTTTCATCATCGCTCAGCACTACTCGACGTGTTGCGAATCCCAAGTTGAAATTTTCGTTCATCGATGTAACTGTGTCCCCAGCTGCATTTAGTGTTACATTTCTGTTTTCTGGATGATCAGTTATGTACTTAGCAAACATCATTGATGGACCAGCTGATCTTGAGTAATCATCGCTGTATCGCGCAAGACCGAGTATAGTTGTAGCAACGTCGACGTCAGCGTGGCAAATTTCAATTTCTCTTCCATCAATGGCGTATGAGGCACTTTTGAATAACGCCATGATGCCATTGTTGACAAAACCTACTCGATCACGAGCTCCGTAGCCGATATTATCTGCTTTTACGAGTTTACCTTCGATCTCAAGAAATGGAGAAAATATCTACTTGTGTCCTGAACTTGTAATATGATTCTTCCACGTTCATCAGGTACACGTGCGTCATAAGAATAATACTGATAATCACGCACAGACTCATCTTTGAGAACTGGTGCATCCATGTCAAATGCGGGATCGGACATACGCTTAAACATCTTTATTATTATCGTGTTCGTCTAACACGAAGACCGCTTCCTGCAATTAAACTTGCGGTTATATTTTTTCTTTTTCTGACATGGGTACACTAGCTAACTCTGCTAATGTTTGATTTGCAGCTTGATTTATTATTTTACTAACATTTGTAGGCATATCCGTAGTGCTGGGTAATTTTACCGGCTGTGGTTTTCGTCGTATCAATCGTACTAGTCTATCTCGGAGTGCCGAGAATATTTTACCAGCAACGTCGCCGGCAGCATCGAGTCCTTTATCACGAACAGCATCGATAGCTTTCATGCCTAATTGTTTTGCAACAGGTATTGCTTTTGGGGCTAACCTTGCAAATAGACCCTGAACAACATCACCAAGTCCATCGCCGTAAAACGTTTTATAGATTGGTAATCTTGAATTTATCACCCTGACCATGGTCGGTCCACGTTGAGCATTATGTATAATCATTTTATTATAGTTGTTATATCTAACTGTTTAATCACTGTAGTAATTGTCGGTAATTTCATCGAGGAGTTCCCGGTAAACATTGATGTCCATGACACCGCCTGTAAATAATCGTTGACAAATTGATGCTATTTCGTTGATGATTTCTGGGGAATTATTACCAGCTCGTTTTCCACAGATTACAATTTCTAGTCTGTCAACGTCGGCAAGGACATTATTGGGACATGGAGTAATAAGACCACTTCCTCTGGTACCCGTACCAAAACCACGTCCAGTAGCACCGGGGGTATAATTGTCATCTTCGGTGTCAGGTGGCGTGTAGTATTGTGGCTCCGGAGAAGAAGGAGAAGGTTGTTTTTTCTTCTTCTTACTTGTTTTTGGTGGTACTTTTTGTTCTTTCATTTCTAAAGTTTGTTCTATCCGATTTAATTCTTCTATGCGTCGAATTTCTTTTGCGCGGATTGATTGATTAAATGATACAAGATCAGGATGATTATCAGCAACTTGAGCACCTGCTGGTACATCAACATAAATCTTAAATATTGTTTTAATCCAATCTTTTTTTTTATTTTTGCTAATGTTGCATTAGGTTTTAAATACTCATTTTTTCTGTCAAAATTTAGTGCAATATTAATCCCATTATTTGTATTTCCCCTAATAAATGTAACCGCGTCATCGCGAAAATTTCCTGTTGCTGGTTGTCTTACTTTTGACTGAGGAGGTTGAACTTCAGGTTGTGGTTCTTCAGGATAAAGTCGGCCAATATCCCTAAGTGTTTCTTGTGATTGAATATCAGCTATTTCACCTGGAAGTCCTCTTAGAATGTTTTCTTAGTTCTTTCTGCTATTTTTCCAGTTGCTACCGCGGTTTGCTGCAACGTGGGAAGAAGACCTCTGGTAGCTTCTGTAACTTCTTCGGTAGCTTCCCTAACCCCTTCGGTAGCTCTAGTAACCGGTTTAAATAATTCTTCTGTACCCTCTGCAAATTCCACCCGAGATTCCTGACGTACCTGTAGTTTTTGTTTAACAGAATCTCTCACGGGTATATATTTCCTAATTCCTTCTAGTCGCTCTCGAGCTAGTCTAGCTGAATGTGGTTCACTGATCATTATTGATATAATAGTTATTTAATTGCAGCAGCAGAGAGGCCAACGACAACACGTGTGTGAGCGTCGCAAACGAACACGCCTACGATTTGAAAAAAATAGTCAGCGTGGGGTAACAAAAAAGTTAATTGGATCTGTTTCCCGTTGTATGGAAATATGATGGTTAACGGCTTCGGTTTACGATTTATTGACCTTATTTTTCAGTCTTCGTAGAACCCTTATTTTTGCAAACGGAGCCCTCTAAAAAAGTTGTAGGGTTCATCCTCTCTGCTGCTTAATCAATGCCTGGAGGTGTGTCTGATTTACACACGCTGATTGGTTAATTGATCCAGCGTGATTGACAAGTGGCGATAGGTCAATTTTGTTTTAAAAGTAAATATTTACCAATAACATGCTCAAATGTATTCCCAAGATTTCCCAGAATACATTTTGAGAAATTCTATGACGACGAAATTAGACTATTGTAAGGCAAGATGAAGAAAAAGACCTGAGTAAACCAAATATTTTCACCAACCGGATACGGGAGTCAAGGCTGTTGTAGCTCATATGTAGAAATTATCGTGTATCGGGCTTTTTATGCAGTGTACACGACAAGAATATCTTTTGGCAGATGATCTCGTGTCCTCTTTCCGCTTCCTATGGGCGAATTGATTACTGGAAACGTACCAAGCAGCAGTTCTAAAGCAAAATGGTGCTCTTAAATGAAATTATCAATAATTTGCTTGATAAAGATTAATCTTATTTGTTCCATTTGTATCTTTCTTATGTCAAACAAAGATTTTCTGCACAAATACATCAGACACCGTATTTGGATTAACTGAAAACAGATTTGGCCAAATTTTCTTTATGATTCATATTAGAGAAAATTAATGGCGATTCGTCAAGGTACGGTGCTACAGTACATGCATCGTGTTTTAAAAAAATCCACAATCCCTCAGTGGACCTTAATCCTTTTCCCGATGTGTCTTTCACAGGCATGACATCATGATCGTCGTTGATAGCCCACGTCGTGGCTAGAAGCAGAACGGATTAAGTTTTATTGCACCAGTTAGAAGTCACAGCAATATAATTATGCAGTCGTGGACATCCACTACAGCGCGTGGAACTTACTTGTTGGTTCAACTTCAGGACATAGTGCAGGATCCTCTTTTTAAGTTGTACACAATCCCGTTTAATATTCAAAGACTGGCCCATTAAAACGCAATCATGTGGTTTATTGCGAGAGATTAAAGAATTCAGAGCAAAGAATGCTGAGACAATTTAGGTGTTTCACAAGATATATAAAGTATAATTGTAGTAATTTTAATATGAGAGAGAGAGAGAGAGAGAGAGAGAGAGAGAGAGAGATTCTGCTTTTACACACAAAAACATCGAAAAGAGATCACATGTAAGTATTAGCTGGTTTCATTTTGCCAGTCGCTTTTAAATTGTTTGCCCAGCATGTTCCCACACAATGAATTATATACACCGTTATCCAATATGCAACTGCTTCTAGGCCAGCCTGTTTCGTGCTTTCAACCTAAGGAACAAGGCATGTGTTTACTTTTACAATCTACCTACTGTTTTTACGTAGACTCTACGAGCCACGTGATGCCGCATTCTATAACCAACAGCTTAAAAATATGCTTAAAATTACTGGTTGGGTTATTTGATGAGTTTACAAAATGGACGGGTGAAAGTGATGAAAAAGTTAAATGACTTAAATATTTCATTAGGAGATAAACTTAACGTATTATTTTCAGTTAATACATATAAAATGTTGGTTCATTACATTCTTTCAATCTACATGAAAATTACTGCAGTTTTCTCTAGTGCATACATGTACATCATGTCATATTTTGCAATTCAACGAAAATACCCACAATTATGCAAACTTAGTTGTGAAATGGGTATCTACGGCAGATACCAATGTATTTATAGCACAGCAAATATACTCCAGTTTTGTACGTTTGTTTTTTTTAAAGCTTTATCTAATTGGAATTTCTTCTTGTTTATACCCCTTCCCCCCCCCCCTTGTTTAACTAGTGAACTGAACAAATATATATCAATAACGCCTTGTAAAATATCCCCTAAAATGGCTCAACCACATGTTTTCATAGGCTATAAATCTTTTTCTAATTGCACTGATTGTTATTAGTGTTGCTTCTTATTTTTCATGGCTTTGAACAGGTGTCCCTTGTAAAACTTTTTTTACTCCGTACTGTAGGTGGAAGAGGTTTTGACTTCAAAGGTTGTAAATCCTAATTATTTCCTGTTTATCTTGAACGTTTCTTATTAATTCTAAGGTCGTCGCGAATGTTAATGCAGTGATGCTCACTCATCCGATTTTCATTCTATTAAATTTTTGAAACATTTCGTACATGTTAACTATGACCCGATTTGACAATAGATCATAGGAAAATAAGAAAAGCACACTTGTAGCAAGTTAATAAGACAGTTTATTACATAAATGTTTGCTAAATACAACTTGAATTACTCCTCAGCAATTTAACTTTTAACTTTTGTTTCGAATTAAAAGCGGAATCAATTTTATTTCAAAATTTTGTCAGTAGACAAATTCCAGATTGAAGATAAATGTATCACGTTTAAAAATAATACTTTCTAATTATCAATACCTGTTTCAAGGTTGAGGACGTGAGTTAGGGGTGACGTCGATCAAAAGTTATGGTGCTCAATCTCCCTCTCTCTCTCTCTCTCTCTCTCGCTTGCTTGCATGTAATAAACACATTTTAATTGGAAGTAGTGTGGGTTAACAGAGGGCTTTATAGTTCGTAATAAACGAATTTAACTGAATCCTCACCGTCATTTTGTATTTTTTCTCCGCGTTACTGGGGTACTGATATGATCGGATTTAGGCTGAAAAAATTATACTTGATGTTATTTTTAGAAGAAAAAAAATATATTAATAATTTCATATTTAAATCAGGATCATGACATCTTGTTACATTTAAATGAGTGTCCCTGATGGGAAAAAAAATTATGCACGTGATGCCGCATTCCATAACCAACAACTTAATAAATATACTTAGGATTGCTGGTTTCGTCATGTGACGAGTCTACATGTAATATTACCGAATGGACGGTAGGATGCGATACAAAAATGGTACAAACTTAAATATTTTCGGTAGGTGATGGACTTATTATATTTATATATTATATTTCATGCAGATTATATTTTATTTTTCATTTATATTTTATTTATTTGGTACAGTACATTCTTTCAATCCACATGAAAAAATATTGCAAACACTACCCGAATGTCATACGAATATTATTTATCAGTAGTATATGGGGTTACCGTAGCGTCAATGGGAATTAGCATTACAGACCCCCCCTGGGCCAGTATAGCGTCAAGAAATAAAATCTCACCCTGGGCCTGTATAGCGTCAATGGAAAATTGGGTAGAGGGACTAGAACACCCTGGGCCTGTATAGCGTCAATGGAAATTTTTGTAGAGCGGCGACTAGTAGACTATGGGTTTGTAGAGCGATAAGCGACAGGTGGCATGACGTCACACTGGTAACAATGTAGCAAAAAGAGAAGTACTGTGACGTCAGGCTACCTGAGAGAGGGCTATAGACAAACACGAATCAAGAGCGTTCGTGTTTTTTAGTAGAGGAAGGGTTTTATATATATATATATTCGTTTAGGGTGGAGACCAAATGAAAATTAAGATCTTTTCGAGGCATTGGAAGTGGCCCTGAAAAGGTCCTTTGGGTTCTTCTTCTTTTATCTTCTCCAGTTCTTCCACCATGTCCTGACTTTTTGAATAATTCCTTTCTTCTTTTCTTCTTCGGGCATCCAGTCAGGATGTCCGAGAGCTCTGAATTTTTGTTGGTTTTTCATCCAGTTCTGATTTAGTTTCTCAAACTCTTCTTTCTTCTTTTTGTTTTCCTTTTCCTTCCTCTCTTTTGCCCACGTCTCCTTGATCTTCTTTACTTCTTCTTCCAATACCTTTTTCATCAGGTCTTCCGCTTTCTTTACATTTTCTAAACCTTTTTCTACAAAAGACCATTCTGTTAAAATGAATGTGTCTTCCAAAAAACACCTTATTTTGCTGACAACATCAAGGGTCTGCTTCAATGTGCCTACTCTGACATATTTTGGATAGTTGAAGCCTCTCAACTTATCCGCTTCCTCCACTATTATGCCTTGTAGTTCATAACTTGCTACTTTCATACTTGTCATAAAGTCTAGGCTGACTTCAAACCTCCACTCCATTTGAAGTCTTTCCACCACATGGACTGCATCTATCATCCACCACCAACTGTCTGTCAACTTGTTAAAAAGATCCATCTTGTATTCTGTGTTGAATGGCGCGAATGACGAACGCTATACTTTTATATACTTCAAGCACGGACGTGAAGGAAAACATCCCTTACACTCACTTCACATACAATTTGCTATCCTCACCAACGAACGAGTAAGCATAAAACACACAATATACTATCCTCACCAACGAACGAGCAAGCATAAAACACACACAATATACTATCCTCACCAACGAACGAGCAAGCATAAAACACACATTATACTATCCTCAAGCATAAAACACACACAATATACTATCCTCACCAACGAACGAGCAAGCATAAAACACATATTATATACTATCCACACCAACGAACGAGCAAGCATAAAACGCACAATATACTATCCACACCAACGAACGAGCAAGCATAAAACACACAATATACTATCCACACCAACGAACGAGCAAGCATAAAACACACATTATACTATCACAACAACGAAGGAAGAGAAGAAAAACACACACCCATATACTATCCACACCAACGAACATGCAAGCATAAAACACACACACACAATATACTATCCTCACCAACGAACGTGCATGCTAACACACACACACACACACACACACACACACACACACACACACACACACACACACACACCAGTAAAGAGTGAGTGTTTATAGTCACACTACACTACATTCACACGAATTGGCAAATTGAATAGGTTCTCTTTTCTAGAGATCTGGTTAGCCCTGAAAAGGGCTGTTTTTTAGAACTGCAAATGCACCTGGTTAATGATGACATCTCCCAGGGCGGGCACCACCCACGCATCGCCGGCTCCAGTCCTGCTCCCAATTGATGCGTGTGGTTGGGAGCGCAGAGGGAGGTTGATTGGCTTCACTATCCCACTCCTCAGTTTGAGGGATAGTGAACACTTGTTCCCTTCTTCTTCTATTCAGCACCCTGGGATGCTGACGCCGAGGCTCCCACTCTTGCCTCTGTCTTTCCAATTCCTCCTCCCAGTTTTCTGTCTGGAGGACAGCGGCTCTTGGTACTGGTGTTACTGGCGGCAGAGGTTGTGGCTGTCTTTGTTGTGGTGCTGCTACTGCCTGTGGAGGCGTCCTCACCTCAGGCTTGACCTCACACAGAGGTCTTAGCATGAGGTGAGGTAGGATCCCTCTCATCTCCTCTTCTTTCTTTTTCTTCTCCTCCTCTTCAAGCCTGGCTTCTTCGGCTAAAGCCTCCATAGCCAGCTCATCTAGCAACCGCCTGGCATATTCCAGGTGCATCTGGAGTTCTAGTAGTTTTGTTATTCTGCTCATTTTGTTGCAGCTGCTACGTCAACGTGGGTAACCAGACTGACGATCGCACCGATTTATATACTTGAAGCACGGACGTGAAGGTAAACATTCCCTAGCACTCAAATTTACCATCACATGTAACACGCGGACTTAAAAGAAGCACTCACGTTGACTTTTTTACTTTTTACTTACAAACACAGACAGACACGATTGGACAAGACAGAGAAACGAAGTGCTTATAGGCACACTTCTATTTTTTTTAAACATACAAACACACAAATATTTTGTTTTACTGACAAAAGAAACGAAGTGCTTATAGACACACTTCTATTTTCTAATTACAAATTTTGGCAAATTGAATGAGTATGTCTTTTCGAGAGTATTGGGTAGCCCTGAAAAGGGCTGTTTTTTTTTGTTCACGGAAGTAATGGCAATCTTTTTTACTGTCTAAGATTGCGTCCCCGTCTGGCAGTAGGCTTTTCTATTGGATACGGTCTGCTTCTGCGAAAAGAGAAAGAGAATTCTTTGGTGTCTACTCGACAGTCCACAAAACCTCTGTCTGGTTCTTGCTGCTGCTGCTGCTGCTGCTGTTGTTGTTGTTCTTCTTCTCTCTGCTTCTTCTGAAGTCTGTATTTCTCAGTCCATTCTTCTTGTTCTTTTTTAATTTCCTCTCTAAACATCTCTTCTATCAGACCTTGGACTGTGGAGAGCATCCTAACATTCTCTATTTCTTCAGGCTTCGGTATCAGGTTTAGCCTGACACGATGTAAATTGACGTAAGCTTCGTTCAGCTGGGCTAGTCTGGAAGGCATCTTCATAGGTTGACGAGTCAACAGTGAATGGTCAGACTGGAGACCCACCCGCTTTATATGGTTCAAACGCGGACGCGATAGAAAACATCCCTACTTGGTTTTAGTGTCGGAACGCTATGATAGCGAATGTCATGATGAGGGATAGAAAGAAGTCAAAGAGCATATATTCACAGTGTTTTTTGAAAACAAACGACAGACACATTTTTTTTTCAAAACACAACATTTTTATTCAAGTAACAAGTAACAAGTCATAAGTCACAAGTAACAAGTAACATCAAACAAATTATTTTTGACAAGGTTGACAACGTTGTGAAATCATGTGAGATTTCCATTGATGGAAGTCATGAGGCCATTGATGTACACTACGTTTCCTAGCTAAAGACAAAAGATAACTATAATGGTCACAAAACCATCGATCTATTTTCTCATCGTTTCTAGAAGAGTGACGATCAAAATAAGTCACTAAATGTTCTAAAGGATATCCAAGACTGCGTTGATGAAGAAAATATACACAATATTGTCCACACACCATGGAATCTGTGCCTTGTAATTTCACATTATTGTATCGTGTCGTCTGGGCATTTCTTCTCATAAAGTCAATGATATCGTCTTCCAAAGGGGGTAATCCATACGAATCAAAATATTCCGCACAATTCTCTTGAGGGAAGTAGACGGCAACCCAGTGAGTGCCTGGAAGATGACTTTCGTCCGTGTTGATGACATAAGCTTGATGGTCTTTAGGTTTGCGATGAGGTAGTTCATCTTTAGCGCACACGACAGGATTCCAAGAAGCAGTATACGAACTATTGTTCAAAAGGTAATAAAGTTCCCAGGTATCCATTTTCTGTTGTGTTGTTTTTGTTTTTTTCACAGGTAATGATAAGTCATCAATTCAATTCTGACTTTTTGTTTGAAACGATCTGTCAAGTATCCGTTTCTTTGCCTTGTCTCCGCACTCTGGGCTAAGAGAGCTTCGATGCGATAGATCTCTAGAGTAGTCAGTGGAGGACAGGAATGATCACGCAAGCCTTTATACCACTCATGCAACACGGTTTCTTCTGAGATGAGACTCCAAGCGTCGTCCAGATACTCGTCCAATTTTTCTTCTTGACTCATCATCATACATTTATCGTGTTGAATTTGACTGGGATGATCGTTTTGACATCCGTAACAATATTTCTTGGACAATTCCGTAATTGTATTCGCTAGGTGTTTAGCAAAACAGGACACTAAATGTTGTTCTTGTTCTGGCCATCTGGACTTGACGACTACCTCGTCCTCTTTGACTTCGTCTGGGGGTTCTGTTTTCACGCTATCCTCCCATTCCATGTCCAAAGATTCTCCATTGTTTAAAGAGGGATAGGAGTCTTCCATTGTGTCTAATAGTCTAGAATGACTTCTCTCAAACTGTTGATTTCTATGGTATTATCGAATTCAGCATACAGGATGACGTTGACCGTCTCAGTGAGAGCTTCTGCAAACTGAAGTTCCACACGCAGTTGACCGGATTTTATAGGGTGGAAATGTCCCTCGTCGCTGCCTTGGTCTGGAGTGAAATCAAAGGCCCACAAAGTGTAACCTCCGACATAATCTTCGTACGAAATACCGTGACTGGTGTTGGTTCCTAGTTGCCCCGTAGCTTCGTACAGGGACAAGTACGATCTCAAGTAATTCTTCTGGGCAAAGTTAGGTTCGAAGGGTCTGGTACACAAAGTCTTGCCATCGCGACTGACTTCAATTTTGGACACTCTGTAGTGCTTAAACTGGAAAGGATTTTGATCGTGGGCTCCGTTGAAGGCTGCATTACTGACGATACCAACGATTAAACGTTTGGGTAACTGTCCTTGGAACAGATGATCTTCGATCTTGGATCGGAGTCCAATAGCAATGGTGAATGTTTTCACTTCGACACGTCGTATCGGATATTTGGCGGTCGATCTCCCCAATGTTTGACTGATGTCGTTTCCCGCTTTAGGTAACACTTCTACACGTCGCACGTAAAGTCTGGCTTCTTGGATGATGGTTTTGTACTCGTCGGCTTGAGCCATCAAATGGAAAGCGACACTGCTGCGATTGAGTCTCAGGCGAATATCCACTCCGTTCAGCAAATGCTTCTCTTGCAACCACATGTCCAAATGCAAACGATCCATCAGTTCTAAACTACGACCTTGCAGGATTTTCCTTCGACGATCGTTAAAACCCACATTGTGAGGATTGTCATCGGCTGTCAGGGCTCTGTCGTTAAACGTGTTGTCACCTGCGGTGTCAGGTTTCCATACCACGCAAGCATCCAGATGAGTGTTCTTGACCTCTTTTCCGTACGTCAAGAGATTTTCTAGGTACGCTCGGTAGGGGTAAGTATCCGTGCTACTGCTGATCAGTTTGTTATTCAAGTACAAATCCACTT
This sequence comes from Megalonaias nervosa, assembly GCA_016617855.1. Lineage (NCBI taxonomy): Eukaryota > Metazoa > Mollusca > Bivalvia > Unionida > Unionidae > Megalonaias > Megalonaias nervosa. Next base: position 123 of record JAECUM010001031.1, on the reverse strand, counting down.
CGCTGAACAAGGAATGCATGAAATTGTTGACGGGAGCTACTGCGGCATCAGCTCCCGGATTGGTGTTGTCGGTTTTGATCACTTTCAGCTTTAGATACAAGTAACTATTATTCAGATCGATGC